>PVLD010008380.1:0-84455 GCA_004027595.1 Dinomys branickii
TTGTTGAGAGGATTAATGGTCTGACCAATTTTGCATGTCTGTATATGGGTTCATATATTTACACTTCGAAGATATCAATGGATAAAGCAATAACCACTGTTGAGACCATGTCACCTTGTCTATAGGTCAGTTGTGATTGTACTATTTTTTATGCTAATTGGTGTCTGTTTGTTAATATGTTTTTGTACTTTTATTTTTTAAAAAAAATAAAAAAAATATGATCTCATAAAAGCATATTATTTATCACACTTACGTTGAAAAATGTGCTCCACGGTATTAAAACTGCTTTGCTACCCTGCATGTGTAGACTAAAATCCAAACTGCTGGATAGCAGTGAACTACAGGCTTCTGTTTCCCAGTATCACTCTGATCCTCGGCGTCGTAGTCTTATTTGCTGAGTCCGACTCCAGTCCTCCCTCCTCATCTCTTACATTGCCGTCGACAAAACAGTAAGCTCAATATATGCCAGACCTCACAGGCTGGCGCTCTTTGCTCTCCATTGTCCAGAAGCCTCTGCTCCCACTTATAGTCTTCTCTTTTTGTTTTTTTTTTTGGTACTGGCAGTAAAACTGAGGACTCCGCTTGCCAGGCAGGTGCTGGGCTGCTGAGCTATATATCTCTGGGCCCTTGAAGTCATCATTGAAGGTTCAACTCAAATACTGGCTCCTCATTATAATATTATGTATATGTACTACCATGTGGATCTGAAATGTTCCCCTGAATCCCATATGTTAAAAGCTTGTGCCTCAGCTTGGTGCTGTTGAGAAGTGGTGAAACTTTTGAAGTAGGGTCCAGTGGCAGCCCGGTAGGTGACGTGAGTACCCCCTAGAAGGAGCTGGAGGGCTCATTCTATCTCTTTTGCTTCCAAGGCAGGGGAGAAATACTTGTGCTTCACGAAGCCCTCACACCTTGATGTATCTCAACAAAAGGAAAAAAGCCAACTGATGACTATAGATTGAAGTCGCTAAAACTGTGAGCCAAAAAACCCCTTCTTTCTTTATGAGTTCATTGTCTCAGATTCCGGATTGTGGTGGAAAGCTGGCTGACACACTAGCAACAGCCATTATTTATCTTCTGTGCTGTGTCAGAATGATGAGAGTGTGTATATCTGTGGCATTTTTGTAGCTTACTGTAATTCTTTTTTTCTTTCTTCTTTTTTATTTTTATAGAGAATAAAAATAATAAAAAAACATTAGAAATGATATGGAATTTGACGAAACAAGATGGAGTGTGTGCACCCTGTATCAGTGTAATAACTGAAATGAGCTCAAAGTGCGTAATCAGCTCTTTTTATCATTGACTCAGCATTTTGGTATAAAAGAGGTAATAGCACATGTTCTTAAAAATATATCAACAAATACTAAAAAAGTATAGTGAAAGCAATTTTTATATTTGTGTATTATTTCTTGATACAATTATTAATCAAGCATAATTCTAGAAAACATTTTTGTCCATTCTATCATTCACTGAAGTAACAAGGATAAAAGGATTAGATTTTGTGATTAAAATTCATTCATAGTCATATATTTTCTCAAATGGGGATGGAATTTTCACTATTGAAATAAGATACTCTCTACTACAAGTTGTGATTTATGATCTCTTAGTATAACAAAATAAGTATAAGGATTAGATATATGCTCAACATTTTACTCTAAAAGACAGTAATTAAAAAATTTCATGATATTCTTACAGGAAAATAAGAATAGTATCAAATAAAAATGAGAAAATCAGAAAAATATAAAAATAAACTCAGAAATTGATGAGATACAAAAATTTCTAACATATTCCTTACCATAAGTCCTTTTGACTTTAGAAATTTCTGTAATTAGAAACTTTATATAGTTTCTGCTATTTATGTTATGTAGTTCTTTTACAGACTTAGGTTTCTGTGATTGTGAAGATAGATATATGAGATGAGTGGAAAGCAACACAATTTAATCTGCTGTTTCTGAAATTCATTCATGATCTTCAGCAAAGTTCTAAAACTATAATCGATGACTCCTCCCCATTTTCAAAAACGAAAACAAAAGCAAAACTGCATTTCTCACTTTCCAGTTCTATGAATTTGCAAAAGAAGCCTGAGAGGAGGTGTACTGCGATGCGACACGCAAGCTGAGAGAGTAGGAGAGGAGGACAGACATCATCTTCCCCGGCTCCCAGCTGCTTCCTTTCAAAGCAAAACCTCTAAATCATGCTGCTCAATACATACACAAAGAAACACAAGTAAAGTCGCACAAATAGAGGACTGGTAGGTATATTCTAGTGCACTTGTAGAACCTCAGAATTGGAGCAAAAAGAATCCCATCTAAACTCATGAAGATCCCTCTTGAAATTTATTCAACCATGACTAAAACTTTTACTGTCTTATTCATTGAATTGCAAAGAATTTGTGATATTCCATTATAGTTTATTTAAAGAAAACTGAATTTAATACTGTATATTAACAACAACTAACAGTAGTCAGAGTTTGCAAGGGAAACAATACAACACAGGACACATAATTTATAGGATTATTTTATAATAGTCACTCAAAGAGTCATATACAAAGAGTGCAGGAACTCTGTCCACAAACTAAAGATCAAAAGAATCCAGCTGAGGGTCTGGATCCTATGGTCATGACCTACGTAAGTCCAATTGAAGACTTAGAGCCCATAACAGTGCCTCCCACGAGTCCAGCTGGAGGCCTAGAGCCCAGGGCAAAGTCCAATGCAGGCCTGTTTCAAGGACCTGCACTGGGAAAATCCAAAGGTCAAAGGTGGAAGCTGGAAAGTCTGTGGCAATGGGATGGAAGGATCTGTGCTCTCAGGCTGAGGGATCTACACTGGTGCCAGGAAGCGGTGCTCAAACTAAGAACCAGAAATTCCCACAAAAGTACCACAGCCATCCTCAGCAACAATGAGGTCCCAAGCTCCTCCAATGGTGAGAACAGCTGAATCTATGTCAGGAAAGCTAGTAAAACAAGATTTTCCAGGATATTTAACAGTGCACCCTCTTCCCCTCCACAGTGAACTGTTGGCAGTCTCAGTGACAATGAAGTCCCGAGCTCCTTCAGTGATGAGAATAGCCGCATTCATATTAGAAAAGCCAGCATGACAAGGTCCTCCAGGAGAACCAACAGCTCCCCGATAGCTACTTTTCTTCACTTTTTCTTTTCATTGTGTTGCCGGTGGTTCTCAGGTGGCCTCCCGCACCCAGCACCCAGCACCGCGCTGGCTCAGTTCAGCTGGGGGTACGGGCTGACCACCAGTTGTCAGTCTGCCACACCATTCATTTGCAGCCTTTTCCCTCAGCTTTTGAAAAGACAGTGAACTGCTCTCCTGAACACAGCAATAGTAAATACAGCATATGAGTACACCTTTGAAAATAAAAATCTTACATTCTTCTCCCTGAAATTAATGTTAACAAATAGGTTTACAAAATTCTCTAATGCTTTTAGAACATTAATTACTGTTGGAAAATAGAAAGATAATACTATTAAATTGAATGAAACTTTAGAAAGAAATTTATAATTAAAATGTTAATGAAATACTGATGTTTAGGTAGATATGATTTGTCTTAATTCTTACCATAGTGTACATATATTCGTAGAAGTGTAATCATGTTTTAAGTCGTAGTCATTTAAGTTAGTGCAATAGTTCATGTACATGACAAGTTGCTATACAGGATGAATTAATTTTTGGATGTATTATTATTAAAGATTCTTCTCTAAAATTTATTTTGTTTTAATGATCAGATATTGTACATAGTGCTTTATAAATGCACATTTTTTTTCTTGAAATACCTTTAAGATTCCTAAAATGAGTTTGGGAAGAAAACAACTGTATTTGTGAAGAGAGTAGATTCAAAATAAGTATTTGGTGTTAAGTGGTGCCTTTAACAAAGAAAATGTATGAATAAAATACATTGCTCCTGGCTCATAAAATATTTTAGAAAACATGGAAATATATGCTCATCTGAAGAACGAAAGTGAACCAAAGCTATAAAGACATTTTTCTGTTGTAGTGGCCAATTTATTTAAAGTCCAGGACTTCTTGGTCCTCTTTGTAAATGTGAATAAAATGTGAATAAAAGGATTAAATTTTAAACAGTGGGCGTAAGTGCGGTTTTGGTTGGGGGGATCTTTTTACCAAATATGTACTCCATATGTGTAGTTAATTCTTTTGTATTATGTTATCTTTTCAATTGTAGTGTGTTAGCATATGTGTATAGTCCGTAATGTTTATGCTCCCTGTGGGAAACCGGTGCCCGTAACTCTTCCTAATTATTTTTCTTGTCCCTTTCCCTTCCCCCTCCGCTCAGCTCTTGATCCCATTCTCTTCTTTTTGTGCACGTTTGCCGTACATAGTGTTTGTGCTCCTAGTGTGGCGTGAGGACCACACGTAGCACGTCCCTCCCCTTGTTTGCGTTTCTTACTCCCACCTGCCTCCCTCCTCCTCCTGACTCTCGAGCCCCTCCCTCTCGGAGAAGGGCTATCTTCCTACTTCCTATTATTTACCTTTGGTTTTACTCCTTATTTTTATGGTAGATTTCTCATATAAGAGAAACCAAGTGGTATTTAAACTCTGACATTTAACATTATTTTCTCAGTATGCATCCATTTTATACAAAAATCTGTTTTTATTCAAGTTCATCATTCTTTATATCAGAGAAGCACTCCACTGTGTGGAAATACCGTGTTTTCTTTATCTGTTTATCTGCTCATGGACATAGAGGCTGCTTCCGAGGTTTCGCTATTATGCACTGTGCTGGTATAAACGTCTATGCGTGGACCACTGTCATATGATCTCTGGAACTCTTTTAAGAAGATACCTAGAAGGGGAATAGCTGGATCAAATGACATTCCTAGTTTCAGTTTTGAAATTTTCCATACTAAGTTCCACAGTAGTCATAGTAGATTACATTCCAATCAGCCATGTAGAAAGGCTCTTTCCCCCCACATCCTCGCTAGTATTTGTTATTATTACCTTTTTTATGGTAACTATTGTTTCTGGGGTAGGTTGGAATCTTAGTGTGGTTTGAATTTGTATTTCTCTAATGACCAGGGGTGTTAAGTACTTCTTCATATTTTCATTGAACATTTATACCTCTTCTGTGAAGTATTTATTCATTTTGATTGACATGTTTTGGATTGGGTCTTTTCTTTTGGGAGGGCCTAATTTTTATGCTCTTTGTATATTCTAGATATAAGCCATAGTGATTGATTGTGTTTAATTTTTTCCAGATTATACTTAACTGATGGACAATTATTGTTTTTATTCTCCCACTTTATTTCTATAATGTGCCCTTTTATGAGGAAGAAGCCATTAGCTTACTTTCTGAAAATGAAATGCAGGAATCTTTCAGTACAAATATGGGCTAGTGAGGGCATTTGTGTAAATATAAAACTTTAGGAACTCAGAAAGGCAGGGAAATACTATATTCTCATATCTAAAATAATTGCTTATTAATACACAGTTTTTTTTTTACCTTTTAGTTTGAAATAATTATGAGATCATTAGACATTGCAAATAGAGTACAGAGGTACTGTGTAGACTTCATACAATTTTCTCTCACTAATTATAGCTTATGTTTTGTATTACAAAATCAAAACTGGGGGATTTTCCTTACAGTTAGATAAAATTTTATTACATGTGTAGATGAGTATAATTACCACCACAGTCAAAGTGCAGAGATTTTGAAACACCTCAAGATTCCCTGTGTGCTGCTTTGTTATAGTCAGATCCAATCTCTACTACACCCCCAACTCTGGAAGATCATCAATCTGCTCTGTATCTTTACATTTTGTTGCTTTGAATATATTTTATAAATAAAAATGCAACCTTAGAGGGTTTTTTTTCGCCCTATCTATTGCTTTGTGATTTTCCCAAGTTATCTTAGCTACTTTTCTCATTTCTGAGACAAAACACTCAACATCCAAAGGTGAAGGACTAAAGGTTTATTTTGGCTCACGGTGTACAGAGCTTTCCGTCCACAGCCAGCTGTCACCGAGGACGGGCAGTGTGGCAGAGGGGCGTGGCAGGAGAGAAACAGTCCAGGAGAAATCAGGGCAGGCAGAAGGCAGCCAAGCAGTGGAGCCACAGGAGCAGCAACCGAGCCTGCTTTTATATTTCGTCCAGGTTATTGGCACTTTGGATAGTGCCACCTACACCCAGGTGGGGAGCCTGAATCTCAGCATTTCACTCTTAATCTCAGCATCACGCAATTTAGATCCACCCATGGCTGCTTGAGACTTTGGGGGTACATGTAGACACAAACCATAAGATTGATTATTAACAATAATTCCCTTTTACTATTAAATTATATTCTACTGCGTGCATGTATAACAGTTTTATTCATCGCTTCAAAGATGTGCCGATTGGGCCAGGAGTGTAGCTCAGTGCCACAAGTGCCTTCCTGGCAAGCACAAGGTCCTGAGTTCACTTCCTGGTACCAAATAAACAAAAGAGATGTGCCCATTAATTGTTATATATCAGCTTTACTGGATTACGAATCTCTAAGTATGTTAATAACACATATTTCTGGGAGTGTGTGTGAGGTGTTTCTGGAGATAATTGACACATGGACCAGAAAACTGAGGCTGGAGGACTCCACTGCATTGTGTGTGGCTCCAACCAAGGCAGGTGCAGCCCAGGCAGAATTAAAGAGGAAGAAAGAGAAAGTAGGCTGTGGTTTTGGAAGCTCTATTCTTCGGGAGAGGAAGTGTCTTTTGCTGCCATCACCTCTGGATATCAGAATCCAGTTTCTTCACCTTCAAACCCAAACTCACATCAGCAATGCTACGGAGAGCTTCCAAGCCTTCAGCCAGACTGGCGCTGCATCTGTGACCCCTGTGGTCTCGTTTCCCACTTCGAAGAATGGGCAGTAGATGTGCAAATGGCATAATCAGCCATTATGGACCCTTTCCTTTCTAATCCTGTAAGACCACCTAATAAATCCCTAAATCCCTACTGACTTCTGGTGATTTCCAGGTTGGGGCTATTAAAAATAAGAAAGCTATTGACAGTTGTGTACGTTTTTATAAGGTTATGAGTTTTCACTCTTCTGGAATAAGCATGCAAAATCCCATTGCTGATGAATATATGCCCACTTTTTCTAAAATGTCTGTATCCACACCCATAAGTATCAGAGGTCTAGTTTACCCACAAACCTCCCAGTGTTTACTCATGTTACTATTTGTATCTGTTCAAATAGAATTGGTATTATCCAAAATCAGTGAGGGTAACCTACCCTTAAAAAGGTCAATTTGCTGGGTTATCCCTTGGTGGAAATATTGGAATGTGGCTTTTAAAAGGATGTTTACCAGTTGTTCCCAGCATCTATTTTTCTTTTCTTTTCTTTTCTTTTCTTTTTTTTTTTAACAATCAATCGTTATGTTTGAGGACCTGTTTTTCTTCTGGACATCTGGATTTTTGATATCTGTGGAACAGAGTACCTACACAACCCACCATCAACAAAAACCTGGGAACTGAATCACTAATGAATTCCTCCGATAGAGAGTATTTTACATATGTTGTCCCAAAATCTTGCTAGAAAAATACAGCCTATGTGACTCTATGGCAAGAGAAATGTTAGAAACATGTATCTAATTTATACTAGAACTCTTCCTGTGCAGTTATTTTTGCTAATTTTGCTTCATGTCATTTCTCTGTAATAAATCATAGCTATGTGCATGACCCTGTGCTACACGCCGTGAATCCTCCTGCTGAACAAGCAGTCTGGGACTGCCCACAGAGACACCTGACACCGCAATGATGCTGTACCTGTCTCAGAACATCTCGTGCTTTCCCCGAGTGGCTTGTGGCACTGAATAGCTTTTCCTGTGTTTGTTAATTATATATCATCTTCGATGAAGTATCTCATTCTGTTTCTGTCTTTTGTTAATTTCTTAACATTAAATTTTATTTTTTTAACTTTTGAATTTTGAGAGTCCTTAAATAGTCTATATATGAATAATTTTTAAGAAACATGGCTTTCAAACACTTCTGAAATATATTCCAATCTGTGGTTTTTCTATTCATTCTTTTTATGGGTCTTTATCAACCAAAGATTTTAATTTTCGTAAGTTCCAATTCATTAATTTTTCATGAATGGATCAGAGTTAATGTTATGTTTAAGACTATAATGATAGAGTATATTATCTATTCTTAATCTCTTTTAAAAAGAGTATATAACTAAGTCTTATTTTGCATGTTCTTATGTTTTCATTTTTCTAAGAAGTCTTCATGTCATATTTATTTACATAGTCCATTTTAAGTTCATTTTTGTGTAAGATGTGATAATTAGGTAAAAATTTGGGGCCTTCCAGATATCTTGTGGCTCCAAATCTTCCTGTTGAAAATTTCATTGTTTTCATATTTTTATGAAAAACTCATTGTGGATGCTGCATTCTCTGTTGTGCTCCATTGGTCTGTCTTTCCCTCTAAAAGTACAGTAGTTCTTCAGTTCATGAACACTTTTATTTATAAACAACTTGGTTCACAAACAGAAGTGTTTGTCAAAATTTTGTTACTATTTGTGAACTTTGCATTACATGATGAAGACAACTGTGGCTATCTTTTCTAGAATTGAGAAGCGAGTTAAGTTCTTGAACCAAGGTAGCATTGTACCATGTAATCGTGGTTACCGTGGTTATCTGATTAAGATTTAGTATCAGTTCGACCAATTTCCCACATTTTATTCTATTTTTGCAAGTTAGTTTTAGCCATTCAGATTATTACTTTCGAAATATAAGTTTATACTAATCCTGCTTGTATCTACAAAAATCTTTCTGGGATTTAGAGAATTGTGTTAAATCTGTATAAAAATTTATAGAGAATTTGCATCTTTACTATGTTTAATGATTCAATCCATGATATAGTATAGTATTCCATTTTAATAGCTTTTTCTTTTTTATCAGCATTTTATAGTTTAAAACAAGTCTTCTGAATATTTTGTTGGATTTATATCTAAATATTTTCCTCCTCTGATGTTTATACATGATGATGAGTTCATTGCTAATATATATATTCATGTAGTTCATTTTTGAATATTTGTCTTGGGTATTAGTTTTAAGAAATTTTTGAAGGCTTCCTTGGAAACTTCTACAAGAGTTGTCATGTCTTCTGTAACTAACAATGGTTTCACTTTTTCCTGTCTAGTCTGGCTTTTATTGCATTTACCTAATGCTTTCAAATTTGTCTTTAATTATAATTTTCAAAAGTTTAGCTATCATATATCTTGCATGATTTCTGTAGGTTGATGCTTAACTGTTGACATGCTCAACTTTGGGAATGTTTCATTCTCTAAATTTCTCAAGTTTGGAAGATTATCAGTCATGATCCCTCTGAAAGCTTTCTCAGCCACATTCTCTCTCATGTGACTTTTTGTGATATAACCACATAAAATGTGTTTTTAACTGTTCTGTGAGTTCTCAAGGTTCTGTTCATTTTAATTCCAACTTATTTTTGTATTAAGAAACTGGATAATATCCATTTTGTTATTGTCAAGTTAATTCACCATTTCTTTGATTTTATACATTTGTTGTTGAGCTTATCTATTGAGAGTATTTTGTTATTTAAAATATTCTTAATTATAAAATTTATATTGGTTTCTTCCTTATATTATCAATTTCCTTGTTGATGTTTTGTATTGGAGAAAATGGTCCACTTTTAATAATTCTTGTTAATTCATCCTTACAGAAGCATTGTTATGTTATCTATTTTAAAATGCTTGTAAAATAATTTGATCACATATCATCTGGCCTTGGGATCTATTAATTAACATTGTACATTATTTGAATTTTTGTGTTTTTGTATGTATCAATTTATTTTAATGAGAAAATTGAACATTGGTGATATTGCATGATAAGATTCTGAATCTTACACATTTTTCTTTCCTATGGTTTGGATTAAAGTGGACATTTCTGACATTATCATGGAAAAGGATGGGACAGGTAATCCCTTGGCTGCCAGGTAAAGGTGGAAATACAGCTTCTACCCCTGGACCCCACCCACAGCCAGGAATGTCAAAGGGGTTTCTTGTTAATGTTGATCAAGGGAGGAATTTCAGCTCCCAGTCAACCTCTGCGGGAGTAACTCAGCTAAAAGGAGCCACAGTGCTATGTTCCTCATCCACATAGCTTGCATGTCCCTTAGGAAAGAAGGCTTAGTACAGTCAGTGGGTCGTGGAAGATTTATCTCTAGTTCTCCACTGAGGCCAGCAGAGTGGGAAGGTGAGCCCTCATTCTCAGAGTGCAGGGCGCTCCCTAAAAGGCCTGCCTTCCGCTGGGCTGAGAGAATAAAACTTCCGTCTCCCTTCCCAGCCCTGCTAGCACATTCTTAAGAGGGCTGTTTGGATACCTCCAGCAGCCTGGTGGGGTCAGAAGCCTGACCTCTGCACTCAATTATTAAGCCAGAGCTGGAGAGGGAGCTGGATATTTTTGTGCATACAGTTGTAATATAAGTTTTTGCTTTCTTATTAGGCTGTCCTTTCTAACTTGTTTTTGGTTTGAAGAATGACAATTTTTGCTGGTGTTTTGTTTATTTGCTTGTTTCATTTGCAACAATTGGCATTTCTGGGTTGCTGTCTTGCTCAGGACCAGGTATCAGAAACAAGACCAAAAAGAAAACCTGAAAGAATTTTACTCTCATTAAAGTTTGTATTTGAAGGTTCTTAAAGGATGTATGTTCTTCTCTACACCTCTCAGAGTCTTTGTAAATTTATTTTCTATGTAATGCTCAGGGATTTTAGTTAAAGCTAGTAGGAAGAAGAATGTTAAAAACTTTTTATTCCATCTTTTGCAAAACAGAAAATTTTAGTGAGGAGTAAATGACATAATTTTAATCAAGAACATAGAATAGTGAGTATTATTTATTAGTAGCAGTACTCAGCTTTAATATCTAGCCAAAAAAAGTATTATAAAAATCTTATTTGAACAAATGGAAACACTGTGCCATCAGAAATCTGTATCAGTAGAGCTCCAGTCAGAGAACAGAAATCTCTCCAGTCATTTTGAAAGAGATAAGTTAATATAGGCAACTTTTACACAGGTGATTTAAATGGCAAGAAGAAAATATTGTGATTCTTAATGTGAAACATCTATGGCTTGTAAGACTGAGAAATACAAAGAAGTTCGTTATTGAGGCTTAGAAACTGGAACAAGGGCCTCACAGAACTGATTTATGAGGGGGGAGTATTGGCTAATTAGTGCTCAAATTTCTGTCTTGAGGGGGGAATTTAATGGACTTGGTCAGACTTTTCACAAAGGGACTTCATCCTTTGAGACGTGTATTGAGAAATGGCACATGAGTAGGCTCGTGCTGCACATGTTTGAAAAGGCACTGCAAACTAGATTCTCCATGAATGGAGCAACCAAGTGATAGGACTAAGGGTAAGCATTGCTAGGGTGCTGCTCAGAGACCCAGGTAACTCAGGACCTCGTCAGTTCAGCGTTGATGGGGAGCACCCATATACATGAGCCCCGAGGAGAGGCTCTGTCCCAGCCTGTGAGTACTGAGCAAGGATTGGGTGACTAGGTAAGCAGGCTAACTGAAATCCACAGACTCTGTGTAGTTTTGTCTACCTCAGATTTCATTCACACTCGTGTTTTCTTTCTTCATCAGTACATGTTTGCAGCATGTAACGTTTTCATTATTCATGGGGAGTAGAAATGTGTACATGCTATTTAAATTTTCACCTCCTAGGGCTGGGGATATAGCTCAGTGGAATAAGTGCTTGCCTAGCAAGCGCAGGATCCTGAGTTCGATCCCCAGTACCACAAAAAAAAAAAAAAAAATTTCACCTCCTAACCCTCCTGTCCATCTCTAAATACCTCTAATTTTTGGTCTCCTTCCCATATTTTAATTTCTGTACAAATGCAAAATGACTCCATATTTATACCTTATAAAATATATTTCCTGTAGTGAACATGGTCTTACATTGTAGAAAAACAAGAATGTATAACACTCTCTGCATTATTTTATTTCACGCTGGGAAACTGTCACACTGTACATCTCTGATTTATGATAATTAATCCTCAAATTCATTCCTAATCACAACTACAAGTACATATCCCTTTCTTGACATTATAAATCTAATCATCTGGCTAATAAATTTTGTTGCTAAATTAAAATTTAACCTTCTAGAAAATTGGTATAAAATAATAAGAGAAAGAAGTACACACACACATATGCATGCACAACAAAAAAGAATGTGTGTATATATACATAGATATAGATGATAGATAGATGAACAAGGGATTTCTTATTTATGTAACTGATCTTGAGGGTGTGGCTCCTATTTATAACTTTTCTACATTATATTATCTATTCTAGTTTTCATTTATCCTAGACATAAACTTCAAGCCTGTGATATATTTATAACTTCCAAGTTTTCATTGCTTTCAAATAATGTGTTTGTACTTATTTCCTTAGTGTGAAATGCTTAAAACTTCATTCTTGAAGGGTTTGAAAAGTTAGTACCCCATATTTTCTTAATTGTTGTAGTTTGCCATTCATTTATATAATCAGACATAAACTCCTGTAAGACATTTCAGTTATTTATATAGTCCTCATCTATAATCGTCTCATTCTCAGTTTTTAATGGGCAACCAACATTCCTTTTGGTAATTGCATCAGTCGCTCCATTGAGTAGAGAAACTAGTTTGTGTATATGTTCATTCACTGATAATGATGATAGTTTCATAGAATCACAGCCTTTCCTCAGGGGGAAACATTCCTCCTGTGGAGGCAGCACCTTCAAAACAACAGATTCCAAAGTTGATGGAATGGAAAACAGTGACTCTGCTGCTCAGTGGCTTTAAAAGTGAGAAAAGTCAATCTCCTTCCCACCTTTGATTTCCTGGAATAATGTCTTCTCAATGTAAGAGAAAGGGCCAAATGCTCGACAATGATTAAATACCAATCTTTTATGAAGCAAAATATCTTTTGAAATGCTCTGCCTCCCATCTCACAAAATACTTGGAATTCTGCTAGAGTCTTCAATAGGTCTTTTTATGTGCGGGTTAACATAGTTCTGGTAAAACCAAACAATTCCTTGGGCAAGAACCCTCTGCTGTTATTCTTCTGCTATAAAATAAATTTCCTGGTGACAGACTATGTTGTACAAACATGACGATGTTGATAACACCCTGCATAGTGGTGTTGGCAGAACAATTCGAGCATTGACAGCAAATTCATACTCAGAATATTTATCTGTTCTGACACATTGACCCATCCCATGGTCGCAGTGTTTTTATATAATAGTTCTGCCACTACGTGTCTGTTTGATCACCACAGGGAATGACTCTATACCAGCACTCACGGTTGGTCTCCACTGTTGACTGCTAAGTAACACAGCAGCTACTCAGGAGCTTGAGAGTTTAGCCCTGATGGGGAACTTGCACAAGCATGATTCCTGTGGATAGGGTCTGTCCATGCCTTGCGATGTGTTTGTTGAGCAAAAAATTGAGAAATTAGATAAAGAAACTCAGTCAAACCCACAGAATGTCTCATTTTGTCTACCACAGAATATTTTCTGTAGAAGATGACATTTGGAAAACATTCAAATGAGATACAGTTCTTTTCTCTTTTAACTTTCATCTTTGCTCTGATAGATTCGCCCATGTATCCCTTACTAAAATCTCAGTATTAATTATTTTCCAAATCAAACTATTAGCAAATGCCTTAAAAACCACTGCAAATTTCTTCTTTTGGTTATCACTTAGTTTAGAAATATGATCAGCCAAATGCAGCAATTCATATTCTAACCACTAGGCTACTTTCCCTCAAACTTTCTTTGTAGGCCTTTGTATGATGCCAGAATGGCTGGTTGCTCCAGGGGGCTGCACCGTTTGCACCTCAGTCAGTTGGTGAGAAGGAATTCCCCAGAGGGCAGAAAATAAAAATGGGTAAAAAGAGACAGTGCCGAGAAACTTTCATCAGAGAATTTTGAGCCATATGCTTCCTTCACTTACATATGCCATCTAGACTTCCTCAGGCCTGAAGTTTTATACAGAATTTCCTCCTGGTGACTGATTGCTGCTGCAAATGCCTAAAGGTATAGTTTGTTCACTCAGACAGAATCCCAGGTGGCACCATCACATGCCCCACAGTTACATGTTTACTGTATTCTAAGTCTAGCAGCAAGCAAGACACTGTGCCTCAGAAGAGAGAACATATGCTTGCAGAAGGCAAGTATTTCTCAAAAATTATACAGAACTTCTCTGCAGTTCTTCTACCAGTTTTGGCAGAGGCTCCATGCTGCACCCCAACTGTCCACAGATACTTGGATCATGTGCGTCATAAAGCAAAGTGGAAGAGTAGCTGGCATCCTCTCCAGAACTACTGTTGAACCATCTCTTTCTCTGGTTTCCACTGAAAAAACACCTCAGAGATCTATAGGTCACATAGTAAGTGGTGGGACATAGCAAACTTAAATAGGCGCATCAGGTATTGTGGTTGTTTCTTTAATAGCAGAGAAAAATGCACCAGGTTAGCTTTAATATAATGGTTATATGACATGCTTTACACTCTCAGAAATGCCCCTGAGGTAGTAGGTCACAAATGTTCTTGACATTTATATACTACCCTTGATTTATATATGTCTTAATAAGCATCTGAAGTACTTGCTAGTTACTAATGATAAATTCCAATAGCTGTAATATTAGTGGAACAATGTGAAGTTTCCTAAAGTATCTAAACTATTAAGAGCTCTGTGTACTGTGTTTCAGAAAGCAGAAGAATTGACTTAGTCCACATAGTCCTCAACTAAGATTTCTATTGATGTGAAAAAAAAAGTATGGGGGCATTTTGAAATAGATATGTAATCTGAATATGCATGATGTACATTAACAGCTGCATAAGCAGTTATCTAGGAATGTGTCAACTCCTTCCCCCCAAAAATATTCAAAGCCTGGTACAGCAGGGCAACTGCAGGCTCTACCTTGTTCGGTTCCATTAGTTTGTGTTTTCCAAGATTAACTGCCCTCCCTCACATCCAGAAGAGATAAGATTAATGCTGTGATAAGAATGATTATACATATTTTAAGACTTTAGGGATCATCCTAATACCATCATCCTGTATTCACAGGTTTTACATCCTTGGGCTTAATGAATTGAGAATCAAAATTACTTGGAAAAATGTGTCTGTACTAAACCTTTACAGACATTTTCTGATCATCATTTCCTAAATAATATATTATAACATCAATTTGTATCATATGTACATTATATTATGTATTTATAATAATCAAGAAATGACTTAAAATTTATGAGATAATTGCATAGGTTTTATTCAAATCACATTCCATGTAATATATGGAACCTGTGTGTCTGAGCAGGTTGAAGTCCTCAGGGAAACCTGAATGAATCCCTCACAGACACAAAGGTACCACTGCTATTTCTTATAATCAAGAGAGGCACCACTGCTTCGGGTCCATTGCAGTGTCTTGGAAAGAAGAAAGTTCCCAGATCTCCCATCTTTCCTTTCTTACCGTAAGGTTTCTGCAACTCCGATCAGAAGGCACCTGAAGACACTGGGCTTCCAGTTTATCATTTCTATTATACCCTGAGGAAGTAGAGCGATAACCTTAGAGGAGACCTCAGACAGATTGGACTGGATGTGAGCAAATCTCCATTTTTCAATTGAATCAAATAAATCTGTCCTTAGTCTAGTAATCCACAAATAATTGTGGTATTTTGTATTCTCATGTATTGCCATCTACTCAGGGACACTTTCCAGTTTTTTCCAAAAGATCTAAGTATTAACTTTTCCGCAAAGTTCAGTCACTCTTATAAATGGCTATAAGCCTCTGACATGAATGATAAGTTTAGAATATATACGTGTGGATGTATTTCAGGGTCTTTCCACAAGGGAAGCTACATTCTCCTTCAATTTACAGTTACTGGATCTATGAACTAGTTTAATCCTACAAACTGGATAAATAACAACGATTATTATTGTGTTTTAATTTTTGCTATCACATCAGATGTATTTTTTTGTCATATAGGTTAAGTAAAATTCTAGGAGCCTGACTACAGACTCAATCACAGAAGCAACAAGATCAATTATCCAGCAACATTTACCTCTGTGGATAAAAACAGTCTAATTACCACATTTTTCCTGCTGCAATTTCCCGATAAAAAGAAATTAAGCTCTGCCACCTAACATCTGCATTTCTGGAATCCACTCATCTCATCAAAATCAGAATACTCATGTCTGTGGTGTCATCTCTACAATCGTATTTTGCTATGAAGGAAAACAGCACAGAAATTCATGAGGAGGCCCACATACTGCATCCGAATCCAAATACATTTCTTGATGTCTTTATTAATGAAATGACACTTGTGTGCTAGTACAGTGTGTGGTGATAAGTACGTATGTGTGTTCAATATAACTATCCACAATATTCTCTAAAGGTTAATTCTTTGTATTTCTTTTCAAAATTATGAAAGAACGGTTCTGGTGTCTCCATCTCATTGAATTAAGATAATGATCAAATCCAAGTTTTAATCAAGAAATCAAGCAAACTATTATAGGCCCTTGTAGGTGTCCATGTTGTCACATTAATCTAGAGTGTCTGATCAAGTACACTCAGATGGATAAATTAAACCTCCTTCGGTGATTCAGCAGTTTATTCTTTCTTCATCTGTGTACCTTAGAGTTTATCATCACATGTCTCTTCTCACATAAGTTGGGAAAATCTTAAACTTGTGAGCACATAATCATTTTCTCCTGGGGATCCTTTCCATTAACCATTTATAAATCTAGTGACAACGAAGTGTTTGAGGGACTATGCTCATATAAAGCTAGCATCTATTAACAATAATACAGCGACAGTTGACACTGAGTGGTCTTTCAAGCGAGAAAGACTTCTAATACTAGTGACAGAGAAGCTGCTTCCATTATGAAGAGGCTCAAAAGTTCAAAGATTTCCCTTTCATCAGGTTCCCACCAAACTTGCTAGTGTTTCATTTAGTCATAAGGTTCAAGCAAAAAAATAACAGGGGAATACGTTCATCTAACACTGAAATTCTACAATGGAAATGACTACGCTTTGCTTTTAGCTTAGCTCTGTTGTCCCTGATCATTTTATGGTAGTCATTAATTACGTGTTTACTAACTGCGACCTGATGTGAGCGTGCCATTTTATTTCTGCGAGCGCTTCAGTAAGCTCAAGAAGCACTGACCTTGTAGTCATCCACACTGACACAGTTGCAAAGTTCCGCAGTCACCTGTCTGCTGAGACGTGCTTCAGTAGGCATTTCAACATAAGACATGTGGTAACTGGCTTAATGATGATGGTAATGAATGTCAAGGACTACTAATATTCTATTTTCCTTTGTCAGAAGAACTGATAGCTACAGTAAAGACCACCAAATACACCCAATACAATTATCAAGTAACAGCTGATCATTTTGTTTGTGCAGAAAAGTTCTTATGAGTTGGAGGTCAAGTCCAGAGGCAGAATTCTGAACAACTATATAAATGAGGGAACTAAATAACAAATTATGATTTCAATAGGTTTAGAAATTTTAATTCTTTTTTGAAAACAATAAAGTGGACAGTAAGCTTCCATAGAAGTTCTCCTAAGATGAAAAGAACAGAGAATATCATGCAGTTAGAAGCTTCAGAAAAAGGCATCTGGGTTCTTGAACTCATACTTACAAGAGACAAAGCCCGCTCTGTGGGTGCACTTATCTATAAGTGGGGCAAAGGAATTGATTCTTCACGTTTGAAGATCTGCATAATGTATTCAGTTGTTTCACACACAAAAAAATAGAGATGACTTGGTCAGTACTGGCAAGATAACATGAAGAAATAGTAAGCAGACTGCAAGACATAAAAATGAAAAAATAGGAGAAATTTGTTCTGCTTATAATTTTTTTCAGTGTCTCCAGCTGACAAAGCCTCTGGGAAAGTTAACTGACAAAGAAGAAAGGTGGTAAGCAGAGTTCAAGACTGAGCATCACAGAAAAACAGAAATGTATGTACGGTTAAGAGACAATAAATTGAAAAATAACAATAGCCTCAGTCAAAAAGATTATTGAGAGAATAATTAAATTCATGGTAGAACACTACAGAGAATATGGTAAACTTTCTCAACAGTTGAAAATTTCCCTATGCCAGGTGTACACATTTTGCTCATTTCACTGCCGCGGCTCCCTGTGATAGTCCTATGTCTACACCTGAGTACATTTTACCAAGTCCGTTTTCTCTTTCCCAGATAAAGTATACCTAAATAACACTTCAATTTAAATATGGCAAGAAAAGGAAAGTAACTGATTCCAGTTTTTATAATCACTAATTTTGAGAATTTTTGTTGGAATTTTATTTTTAACACATGGAATGGGAATTTTCAGACCAAAGCCTCTCCACTAATTTAAAATAATTGTACAGGATTGTTTCTTTGGAGGATTGGGTTGTCTAATCCTCTTAGAATTACATTTTACCTGAGGCGAGTATAACACTTGTTAGACATAAATTGGATTTAGCTAAAACTTTGTCTTTATGAATTAGGTTTTTCAAAGTATGTCTACCAAGGACTGATTATTTAAGATTTGTTGACATTGAGCTTTGCAAATCACACATTATGAACCCAAATCCTTGAAGAGGAAGTCACTAAGCTGAGGCAGATCATTATTCAGAGCAGCCCATCACTATTTCTGACCAGCAGTAACTTCATTCTATTCACAACAAAGTATTAATGAGGTAATAAGAGAATTTCATGGTCTCAGTTTTAGTGCTAAACTCTATTTTTTGTTTATTACAGTGAAATAATTATAGATTATATATACAACAGTATACATTTAAAATATTAAAAGCCATAATGCATTTAATTGCATGTTGGCTTTACATAATATATTAGATGTTAATATTACTATACAAATATTCTTAAATAAAGTTATAAAATAATACTATAGTTTCTCTTGTCAGCATCCATAACATGTTATGTTAATGTTACTCTATTTTATCCCAAAACTGAATTTTCCCATAATCAAGTTGTAATAAGAAAGTGTACCTAATATACATTTTCTTCACTCTCCTGTCATGTTTTTGCTTTATTTAAATTGCATTATCATTTTTAATAAATTAATGCATCATTAACTCTATTAATGGCTAGAAAAGTTAAACTTTCTTTAAAGATGGGTGAATATTGTACTGAAGTTATTCTCCACAATTCTTTACTTTTTAGACAGTCCTACATAAAATAGTATTGCATATAACTGTAATAATATGCATGTGAAATGGCAAGTAATAGATCTAAAGTACCAAAAATTATAAACTAATAGCCATTGATATGCTCTATTTATATTACTTTTTAATTTCCTTTTAAAAAATAAATGGCAGAACATTATGTGGTAGATGAAAGAAACTGGTAATGTACTATAAAGCCTGCTATGTTTTACACAGACAGGGCTAATTTTAGCTTTTATGAGTTCAGTAATTCCAGTATGTATTTATTTCATTGAATCCTTCCAATAAAATGACCATAATCTTAATGTGTTACTGTAATACATTTACATTTGCAGTGTTTTTCCTATATCTAAGTATTTCAGAAGAGAAAATAATTCCTTTCTTATAGAAAGTTTTCCCTACTTTGCTATGCTTTGAAAATAACAACAGTTTCCATTGTTTGCAGAAGATCAGTAAATATAGTAGTCCATAGAATAGCTAGAATTTTGATACAGGGAATCACCGACAGAGAAAGCTAACAAAAAAATCTTTCATCTGTAGCTGTATACCATTGCAGAGGGGAAAGAGGTGTCAGAATTTAATTGAACCGGATTGTAGATCAATTTATATATTGAGAATTACGTAAAACAATAGTGCAATCATTTTGTAATTAGTATGGACCAGTATGTGAGTGTGATGCAATAGACGCTGGCAATCTTATATCAGAGAAGAGACAGCCACAGAGATCACATGATAGCCATGGTCATCAGTGAGCCAATGTGGTTATGTGCCTTATGAGGAGTCTTTCATGGGATGTGTACGCTAGGGACAATTTTCATTGAAATAGTCAAGTCATTAAGAGAATAAACAAACAAAAATAAAGTCAAATTTTGGAACAGTATTAAGAAATGTCATAATATCTGAAATATTCAACAATATATAAAAGTACAAAAACATGAAAGGAAATAAGGAAGTAGGACTCATGTATTGCAGCAAAGGACAATGCTTTTAGGAGGGAATTACTATCAGAGTTAGAAGTCAAAGACCAAAGCAGCTAGTGTAAATATTTCATAAAACTAAAGTAAGTCATACTTAAAGAAATAAAAAGAAGTAAAGGCTCACCAAATAGTAACCTCAGTTAAAAAGGTAAATATTACTAAGGGTCCAACTGAAAAGCTTAAATTTCAAAATACAATATAGAAAGTAGAAAATGTCTGAAAAGATCTTCAAAAATGACTTCAACTAGGACAAGAAAAAAGAAGGAAACATAGAGATAGATTGATATAACTTTTACAATACAAGAAAAGAGAGAAAAACAATGAAGAAAAATTAACAACTGTAAAGATCTATGTGACACCATCGTGAGTAGGAACATACGAAAATATCTAAAAAAGAGGCAAAGAGAAGATAGCGTGAAAAAGATTGAGGATACAAACGGTAGGAATACAGTAGGTTTCATTAATTAAATTGTGCTTCAACAATTACATTTGACATGCAAAAGAATGTAATGGGATCAATGCTTTGCCCTTTAAAGATGTTAATTCCAAGTTAATTGCAGAGAAAATTTTGCATATGAAACTTACAGATTTGGAAGAAAACATTAGTAAATTGCAACTTTGAGGTGGAAAGAGTACCAAAGCAAAAGCAACAATAAATTATATGCACTGGACATTACTAAAGTTAAAAATCCATATGATTCAAAAGTTGCTGTCCACGAAGGTAGAAAAATACATGAAGGTCATATAAAAACTTCTTTCCAGATTACATTAAAATCTTTACCACTCAATAATAACTATGCAGAAAACGTAACTAAAAATAGGAAAATAATAAATAGATATTTCTCCAAAGAAAAAATGCACATGATCTGTGAGAACATGACAAAAAGTTCTTCATAATTATTCATGGGGAAAATACAGTCACTAGCATGATAAGATTTCACTTCATACCCACCACAAAGTCCTCGGTTTAAAACACAGATAATTCTAAGTATTGGGAAGATGCCACAGAAAGGGGAATCCTTGTGTATTGTAGATTAGAATGAAAAAATATTATAACTACTTGGGAAAATAAATTTGTTTGTTTGTTTGTTTGTTTGTTTTTTTGTTTTTTTGGCGGTACTGGGGATCGAACTCAGGACCCTGCGCTTGCTGGGCAGGCGCTTATTCCACTGAGCTATATCCCCAGCCCCGGGAAAATAAATTTAACAGATCATAAAAATATAAAATTTTGAGTTTCTTTGAGACCTAGTAATTCCATTCCTATGTGTAGGCAAAAGGAAAATGAAAGCACATCCATGCACAAAAAAATGTATGTGAAAACTTCACAGTGACAATACTGATAATAGTGAAGAATGGAAATTATTCATGTCCATAAATTGGTAAGTATATAAAGGAAAATGAAATACACACATATAATAAAAGTATAACTTGACAATGGAGAGAAATAAAATACATGCATATTTTCTAAGATGAATGAAATTTAAAAATATGTAAGCAAAAGTGGCCAGATGTAAAGGCTACAAACTGTGTGCTTTAATTTATATGAAAACTACATAATAGACAAACCATAAAATGTGAAATAAATAGAGAGCTGCATTGAGCTGGAGAAATCAGAGAAAGTACGGGAAGATCACCCATATGTATTGACTTCTTTCGTTGGTGATATTTGCTCAATTCTATGCATTGATCAAAAATATTAAATATTATCCATTAAATAAATATATGACATGAATTATATTTTGATTAAATCCATGAAAAAATGCATCTGTCCTCATTTCGATAAAATACCATTTAACTCTTTGACTAGCATAAATTAACAAATTTTATGGACAAGATTAATACCTCTAACATAATTAGTGTTGTGTTTGACTTTAGGTGTTATGTTTATTGCATGGATGAATTATTTAGTTTAAAATCATGAAAAAAGATTCTCACATGTAGATTCTCTTCTGGTGATGAGATTAATTTGCTCTGCTCTGAGGTAGAAATAGTACCAACGTGCATTAATATCGTATTAAGAACATTTTAATGATTTTTATCAGCGACTTTGAATCTCTGATATATTGAAAAATATTAGAAAGGGTTCAATATTTAGAGAAAATGTCAAACTTTAAATGACCATTATGTTACATAATAAAAACATTAATACCAGAAACAGATACTATGATTGACTTTGAATGCATTTCAGAAGTTGTTAGAGTAATATTAAGGTATTTAAAATTGAAGAATTTTATTTTCCTGTGAAAGAAGGATATTTACTCTTTTAATATATATCAGTAATTATAATGATATTTAAATCCTTTTAAAAATATCAGACTGGGGATATAGCTCAGTGCCACAGTGCCTGTCTGGCAGTAGCAAGGTCCTGCGTTCAATTCCTGATACAGAAAAATTTCTAGAATGCAAAGAATATTAATAATAATTGCTTAAAGGTTTGGAAACTTTGAAAATTTGTTCTTTCATGAAATTAAGAGAGTGCTTCTGAATTTTCTGTTAAGCATGCAAACATATTCAGTTCTTTTATAAACATTCAAAAGTGCTTCACCTGGGACATGATGGGTAATAAGACGGTATTTATGAGGTAATACTTTTTTCTAATTGAAAGGAAAATTATGCAATAAACTGTTTTACAGAGATTTTAAGGAGTCAATAAGGAAAATAATCTTTCTTTCAGTTATAAATTTAAAACTAAATTTCACTTTAAATTCAGTTGTTTAAGAGATATAGGAAAATAATTTTTTTGACAAAAAGGCAACATGAAGAAACCGAGCTCAGTAAATCAACTGCCTAAGCAGAATTGATTCTTATGAATTAGTTTAATTCTCCTAAAGTAGGATTAGAACAGGATTTAAATAAAACCAATGTATTATATTTTCTACACCCACAAAAATAATTATATAGCAACACTGACAGTTTTAATATTTTGAAGTAAATATATAAATATATTAATATTTATACTAAATTTTAAAAGGAAGTGGTCTTTCAAATCTGTTTAATCAACCAAATTTGAGTTAATAATTGCTTAGTTCATTGTCAAAAGTAATGTGGCCTGAAAATATGAAAGGACAGTTAATATATGAAATTTATATGAATTGGAAAACACTGCCTCATAAATCTTTTTACAGTCAGTTCAGCACAAAGTACAAATTTGTGAATCGCTAGAAGTCAATAATCATAACTATGTAACTGAAAGACATAACAGAACTAAAATGTGTATAATATTTATATATACATTTAAAATGTAAAAGCAAATCTTAAAGATAAATAAAATAACATTTGACAAGTTAATTTTTCAGAAGATATAACATTAGCTTTGAATCTTGTATGTATCACATAGCCATGTTCTAAAAACTTTACAAGTTACATGTATCTTTCCTTAGCAAGAAATACTTTAAAGCATAGTATGATAATATTATATTACAGATTATTTTAAATATCGTCATTGTCTATATTTCAGTATTGTGCAATTGTATTCATTGTATTATAATTATTTTGTGATATTGATAATATTGATGCTACTGATAAGAAGTATAGGTCCGAAATATTCATACAGATCATTTATAACAAAATCTGTTTAAATCAGGAAACTCAATCCCAGAAGTGAACTTTAGGATTTGCATGTCTGGGTGCCTAATATTTTTTAAGACAAAGGCATTAAGCAGATGAATTGGAGCATAGTGCATCAATCCCTCCTCTTTTTTAGAAATTTCTCTGCTACTAAAACAATATCTGTTTTTAAGAAAATCAGAGCTCTCTGAAATTTAAAATTTACAGTCTTTTTTATTTTAAACAGAATAAAAAAAATTAGACATGATACAAAATTTCAAGAAAACCCCAAGATGATAGAAATTCAACAATGGTTGTTACATTGCATTATGCTGTCTTCAAAGTAGTTGTGCAGATTACCAGATATAAGCATGCAAAATTGGTCAAAAACTAATAATTGTTTCTTTCAATAAACCACCAGAAATTAATATTACAATTATCTTAGCTAATATTATATATATATATATATACACACACACACACATACATATATTCCCCTTTCTTTCTTTCTTTCTTTCTTTCTCTTTCTTTTCTCTTTTCCTTCATCCCAGTTGTTCCTTCCCTTTGAGCAATCTCTTTCCATTTCACAATATCTATTGTACACTTAGAATTTTATTTATTCTTTCAAGTTATTACTCTTGGGAGACAGTTTGATGTTTACACATGCGGGCCTGATTTATTTCACTTATGAGTATATTATCTAGTTGCATCCATTTACCTATAAAAGTCTCAAGTTTATCTTTTATTGTTATATAAGTAATGTTCCTTATAACTCTTTTGGAGAAAATTTTTTTAATATGGGTTGAATTACCCTATAAAACAAAATACAGGGGGCTGGGGGTATAGCTCAGTGGCATAAGCACTTGCCTGGCAAGCACAAGGTCCTGAGTTCGATCCCTGGTACCGGAAAAAAAAAAAAAAATACATACAGCAAGTACTTAGAAACATATGAAACAAAAATAAATATTATGAAAAATTATAAGTAAGTTGCTTAAAACATAAATTCCATTTTCAGCCATGTTTGCATATACTACTATACATAAAATATAATGCACAGCACATTACCTTTCAGATGTTAAATGGAAAGGCATGAAGAATTGAGACCACTGAAGAAAAGGAAAATAATGGTAGAAACTACAGGATTTCACTGGCCTCTTGCAGAGTGCTTTTTGAAATGTAGAGCAAAGTAAAGCTTTAAGAAAGTCCTGAAGATTTCACTGAATTAGGAGATAACAACTCAATGTGGCAAGAAGAGATTAGAATACATAGAGAAGGAATCAAACATTCTGCCTTTTGGCAAATATTTAACTTCTCATTCAAAGGGAAAAGAATTAAAATGCCTGGAAAGGAAAATATACCAGAGGTCTGCAAACAGAACCATAATGATACACATCACAGATCCTTGCATGAAGTAGGAGTTCAACCAGCCAGAGTAGGAGGATTGTATGGAACAATTCAGACTCTGAGCTAACATTCCAGAAGGGATACATTTTAGGATTAACTTCCTAAAATTAGAGATACTATAGATGTAGTTGGAAAAAAATTGCATACACAACAAAGGAGTAAGGATCATCCACCCATTCCTCCTTCCCCCCAAAAATCTTTTACAGTAAGGAAGTAGGGAGACTATCAACAATGAACCTTCTAGAATATGCAGAATAACATCTTTACTGGTAGGAAAATAAGATAAAATTATTTGCAATACAAGACTGTTGATATTGACAATTCTAATGTCAACAGAAGTTACTGAGGTTAGTAAATAGGGAAAATATTTATTATGGTACAGAAGAAATATTCAAAATTAGACATGTTGTTTTGATAAAAATTAGTTGAAAAATATGCTTCTCAATTTCAAGAAACTCAATAAATTTAAATAAACCACACATATATAAAAGAACAATTCAGTTAAATTCTTTAAAAGATTTTTTAAAAGGACAGTGTATCTTTAGAGTACCAAAAGAGAAAAAAGTGTTTTATAAAAGGTGAATAAACCAGTACAGACATCTGATCAGAATAAAGCAATTACAAAGGATGGTGAAGGAGAACTGAATGATGAAAATTCTATATTCAAGAAGGAATACTGGGTAAAATAAGGGGAAAATGTGTTCTTTGAGTCATCTTCAAGCAGTTAGATGAGTTTCACCTGTCCTTTCATCATTTCTAAGGCTTCTCGGAGTAATCAGTCCTGATTTATTATTTTGCTTCCAATTGAAGAAATTACCTTCACATTGGTCATCTTGGCAATCTATGGACTCCATATAGCCTTATCTTTTATCTGCAGTATTTCTGACAAGTTTTCTTTGGTAAATTTGTCATTCATGTTTTGAATTTTTTGGTCAGCTCTTTTTATAGTTTTGTTTTTTGTTTTTTTCATATGAACATTGGTCAAAAACAATACCATTCAAAGTAGCATCAAGAACAATTACATGCTTAGGAATTAACCTAACCAAGGAAGTAAAAGTCCTCTATGATGAAAACAACGGATTTCTGAAAAACAAGAGGTACTTAAAAATGGTCTTGAATTGGCACGAAAACAGACATGTGGGTTAATGCAACAGAACAGAGGACGCTGAAATAACTTCAGGCACATGAGCCACCTGATCTTTGACAGAGAGGCTGAAAACATACTTTGGAAGAAAACCTCTTTAGCAAATCGTTCTGGGTAAACTGGCTGTCCACATTCAGAAGATTGAAAATATATATCTCACTAAATGCTAAGTGAAAATTGAAATAAATCAACAGTCTAAGTGTTAAAATGGGAACACTTTCCTACTGGAAGATAAAATAAGTAAAACTCTTGAAGTCATAGCCATACACATGGATTTTCCGAACAGAACACCAATTGCACAAAAAATAAGAACAAGAGTCAAGAGACGGGCGTTTATCAGTTTAAAAAGTTTCTACTTAGCAAAAGCAGCAACTATTGATGTTAAGGGACAACTTACAGAATGGCAAAACTTTTGCCAAACACACCTTTGACAGAAGACTGATATCTAGAATAAAGAACTCCAAAAAAATTAGACCCTGCAGTGTGAATGACCAAAATGAAATGAATAAGACCTCTTATAGGAAGAAATACAAAAAGCCAATAAATACACACATAAAAAACGTTCAACATGACTGGTCATTTGAAAAATGATAACAACACTAAGATTTCATATGACTCCAGAAAGAATGACAGTCGTGAAGAAATGAAATACTAAGTGCTGACGGGACTGTAGTGAAAAAGGCCTCTCCAGTGAAATATAAACTGGGACAACCGCTATAGAAACCCATATGGGGATTTTGCAAACATTTAAAAGTAGAACTTCCATTCAACCTTGCTAGTCTCCTACTAGGCATCTTCCTGAAAGATTTAACCTAGCAGTATTTACAGCAGCACTATTCATGATAGCTAAAACCAGCGAGCAGCCTATACATTCACCAACACAGGAAAGGATAAAAAGAAGTGGTATCTATACATGATTGAACACTACTGCCCTGTAAAGAAGGATAAATGTGAGCCATTTGTAGGAAAATGGATGCACCTTGAAAATGAAATAAAATGAATGTTTACTTTTTTCGGGGGTGGTACCAGGAATTTACCTTCATAACTTGTGCTTGCCAGACAGGTGCTGTGCCACTGAGCTATATCCCAGCCCTAGTAAATGAAACGAGCTTATGTACAAGACACACAAGCTTACATACCATATGGTATCTCTTGTCAGAAATCCAAAGTATTATTAAAGAACAAAATAAAAGATAGATAAAAGAAAACAAAGGAACAGATCTTTTGCTACTTGGAATGGGACCAAGAAATGGAGAGTGAGGGTGAACGGCGGTGGGGATGGAGAGGAGATAAAAAGAATTAAGACGGGTAATGCACATCACCACTTCCCACACCCTCACCAATACAAACATGCATACATGAAGAAAATCAATATCATACATGTTAAATATACGGGTAAATGTAAAACATTTTTCTTGATATGTTTAAAAGATATGCAGATTGACTAGCTATATTTCAATTTTAGCTCAGGACACTTAACAAAGCTCATCACCTGCCACATAAAAATTATAAATCTAAGCAGTGTCAGGAAAAAAAAACTTGTGTCTAAATCCTTCAGAAAAACAAAAGCAGATTACAGAGAAAAGATGAGGCCTGGGAAGAGAAGCCATCACGAAGTGACAGCTTCGTTACCAGCGTCAGCCCTAAGGCTGAAACTGATTGGAAAAATTTAGTTTAAGGTCTGAATGACTAGATAGAGGCATTGGAAAGGGTAGGAAATAAGATAGATTATGAATTAGGATTTAATTTCAAATAGAGAAACAGAGAAGGGAAGCTCCAAGCTTGTAAAAGTGTCATAATTCACTAGCCAATACTAATCCACAAATGTATGAGGCTGAAGGAAAGGAAAACAGGGGTTAATCCAGAGTTGAGCTCCAGGCATTAGACATTGCAGCCCAAACTGAGCCAGGTTAATTGCCAGTTGAGACAAAAATATTGATAGTATTGAAAAGGTTATAACAGAATCCAAAAAAAGCAATCATGATATTTAGAATACAATAACAGACTTTTCAGGATACAGATATTTAGGAAAATTTGATCCAGTCTGAAAGAAAAAGATGATTTGCAGATGCCAAACTGGTATCACTCAAGTGTTTGAATTACTGCAAAAGGTTCAATAAAGTAATTATTTAACCATATTTAAGGAAGAAAAGAAATATCTCCTCATATTAAGTGGAAGAAAAAATCTCATTATAGAAAAAGAAAGTTATAAAAAGAGCAAAATCCTACAACTAAAAAAATGAAGTACCTTACATTATGCAGAACAAATTATTCATAGCAGAGCTGAGATAAAAGTTTGTAAAGTCAGAAACCTTAAAGAGACATCAGTGGAAATCATCCAGGAGAAGGAAACAAATGAAAATTTTAAAAAATGTTAGGGATATATGTGATAATATTGAAGAATTTACAAAACATGGAAACATACTCCCAAAAAAAGGAATGTAGGGAAAGTTAAGAGCAAAAATCAAGGCATAACTTTTGCAAAATTTGGTGAAAGGCATGCCACTAATTTCAAATCTTAAGCATTTATGCAACAGAAACAAAGATCTATGTTCTCCGAATATAATTTTTCGCAGCCACTTTGTTCATAATAGGCCTTGTTATGGTTTATACATTGTGTCAATGTTATGCTTGATACATTGTGTCAACTTGGGGAATCTGGAGGTTTGGCTGAGTGACTCAGCAGGAAGCCAAGATGCTTACTTTGCATACATCCTGAGCCTGTGGAAGTGGAGGGCATGGAGGTTATGTGAGAGGTACACGCCCCCTGGGTGAGGGTAGGCTGTTTACAATGTAGGGGAGAAAAGGAGGCTGCTTGCAGCCATTCCTCTCTTTTGCTCTGGTTGTTTTTGCTGTGCTCTGCTGCCATGAAGTTTGCCCTCTGCCATGTGCCACTCTACCTCTGAAGCAGCCAAGTATGGACTGACACCTCCACAAACTGTAAGCTAAATAAACCTTTCCTTCCTTCATTTTGGGCGTTGGGTATTTTGTCTCAGCAATGAGAGAAAAGTAACCAGGACAGAATTTGGTACTGGGGTGGGGCCGTTGCTGTGACTATACCTGACTATGTGGTTCAAGAACCTTTGGAAATGGCTTGTGGGAAGAGTTTGGAAAGGTTTGGAGATGTCGCCTGAAAGAGATGCACTGCAATGTCTCTGGCTATTCTGTATGGGAGATTCTGGTCAAAGTTTAAAAGATGAGAAGGCCAATAGAAATCCTGCCGGTAAAGACCGGGTTCAGAACGTTTCTGTTGAGGAGGACTGCACTGGTTGTTGGACTCCAGATGAAGTATGTTATGGCTTGGCAGAAAGATTGTCTGTATTTTGCTCGTGTCCAGAGACTTTGCCTAAGACTGAGATTAAGGGCAGCAGTGAACTGATTAATCTGGCAAAAGAAATTTCAAGGCAGTTGAATGTTGGGGCAGTGGCATGGCTATTGTTGGGGGCTTTTAGCCAGATTTATATGGACAATCAAGAGCAAAGAGCCCAGCAGGATGATTTAAAATGTGAGTTTGGCCAGAAAGGAAGCTCCAGTAGAGCAGTGGATTGCAAAGATAAGGCTGAGGAGATCTTTTGCTGAGAAGGAACAAGAGAATGGAAAAGATGGCCTGAGGGCATCACAAGCAGCAAGTCTCCACTCTTTGCAGCCTCAAAACTGCGAAGGTGAAAGACTTTGCCTTGAGAAGGAAGCCAAGGAGTGCCAAGTTCCGGAATTGCAGCGATGGCTGCACCAGGTTCCAGAATGGAGAAGGTGTAGAGAATTTGCTCCTCAGAATTGGATTCAATGTGCCCAGCCATCCAGGCACTCGACCCCTACGGCCAAGAGAGAAGAAAGTTTGGCTACTGCTCCAGGTGGCAGTGGACCTTGGCATCATCCACGTGGCCCTGGCTTTAGGTGCAAGCAAAATGCAAGAGTTCTGAGGTTAAACAGGCTTCCACCCAGATTTCAGAAGGCCTGGGAGGCCAGGCAGTGTGCCCCTGAGAGGGCAGTGTATGAAGCTGTGAGTGTGAAGCAAAAGGTGCCCTGTAGACCTCAGAAGCTTACAAAAGACAGGACCATGGATCATCTAAGGAAAACTGCAAAGAGGTAGCAAAGCAAGCCTAAAAGAGAAGCTGTGGGAGCTGTAACCACCATAAGTGCCATAGGGGTGGGCTCATGCAAGCCCTTTGGAGCTCACAACATGCCACAAGTTGCTTCAGATGCTGGATGTGGAATTATAGCACACAATGTTATCCCTGCTGGATTTTGGAACTGCTTTGGTCCCAATGCTCTGTATTACCCTGTTGGTGCCTTTTGGAATGGTAGTGTTTATTTTGTGCCTTTAAATGTTGGAGGTGTTTAATTTTCATTTGTATGGGGGAAAAATGTTACGGTTCTAATATAAGCATGTCTTTGTATGTGGAAACTGGTTTAAAGAAATGGGTCTGGTTGCCAAGTTGACAAGGGGTGTTATGGTTGATACATTTGTGTCAACTTGGGGAATCTGGAGGTTTGGCTGACTCAGCAGGAAGCCAAGGTGCTTACTTTGTATACATACTGAGCCTGTGGAAGTGGAGGGCATGGAGGTTATGTGAGAGGTACATGCCCCCAGGTAGGGTAGCCTGCTTACAATGTAGGGGGGAAAAGGAGGCTGCTTGCAGCCATTCTTCCCTTTTGCTCTGGTTATTTTTGCTGTGCTCTGCTGCCATGAAGTTTGCCCTCTGCCATGTGCCACTCTGCCTCTGAAGCAGCCAAGTATGGACTGAAACCACCACAAACTGTAAGTTAAATAAACCTTTCCTTCCTTCATTTTGAGCATTGGGTATTTTGTCTCAGCAATGAGAGAAAAGTACCCAAGACAGTCAATTTGGGGAGTCTAAGGGTTTGGCCAGGTGACTCAGCAGGAAGCCAGGGTGCTTACTTTGTACACATCCTGAGCCTGTGCAAGAGGAGGGCATGGAGACTGTGTGAGAGCTACACGCCCCCTGGGTCGGGGTAGGCAGTTTACAAGGTAAGAGAAGGGAAGGAAAGAGGCTGCTTGCAGCCATTCCTCCCTTTGGCTGGTTGTTTCTGCTGTGCTCTGCTGCCATCAACATTCGCCCTCTGCCATGTGCCACTCTGCCTCTAAGCAGCCAAGTATGGACTAAAACCTCCACAAACTATAAGCTAAATAAACTTTTTATTTCTTCATTTTGAGTGTTGGGTATTTTGTCTCAGCAACGAGAAAACAGTAACCAAGACAGGCCTCAATGTATATTAACAGAAATTTGGATTCATAAAATATGGTATATCTATGAAATGAAATGTAACCAGAAGTAAAAAAAGAACAAACTAGTTATAAACACAAGAACATAGCTGAATTTTACAGATACTATAAGCCCAAAAGGCAGATGCAGCTAACAGTTTACATGTTTTCATTTACATGAATGTCTAAACTGAGTTACTGTATGATAACTGAAATGAGAAGCATTTGCTGCTAGGCGAAGCTGGACACAAGAATGTTCATCATGTGTGCACTGACTGCATCAGTGTGTGCATTTGTCCAGGGGTAATAGTAGAATAGTTCATATCTGTAAATTTCTCTGTAGCAAAGAATAGAAAAAATTTAAAAGAGCAAATAATAAAAATGAAAATGTTAAAATAATCATAGTTCATTCTTAAATAGCTGTATCAATTAAGGAAAAAATGTCATATTGATAATATCTACCTCTTGTGACCTTCAGAGTCTTCAGATTCCATTACTTAAAAGAACTACTAGCAGTTTACATTATAGTCCCTAAAATGACTTGTTTGAGTTTAAATTATGAATTTCTTTTATAGGTACAGATTTGATGGTGCCATTTCTCAGCTGCCTAAAGATGACTCTAGAATCACATCTTAATTCTTAGGCATCAACTATTCCATTCATTTATTAAATATTTATTTATTAATCTGCTGTTATCTGCTTGAAAATAATAACAATCAGAATGTAAATGTCCACCTAGTAGCTGCTTTCTATGCTGCACATTAAGTTTTAACTTTCTCTACTGAGACTACTGTAATAAAGTGCAATAAACTGTCAAGGACTGAGTGGCTCATGAGCAACACTGAGTTCTCATAGTTCAGGTCTGGGAAATCCAAGCTTTTCACCCCTAGCACGTTTGCTGTCTCCTGCTTAACAGATAGTGACTTTTCACTGTCTCTTCACAAGGTCGAAGGTGAGGGAGACTGTTGGGGCGCTCCGAGCGGTTATGACCATGGACGTGTCATCTCCGAAAGGCCTCACCTCCTAATACCACTCTCTTTAAATTAGGACAGCAATGAATTTTGAGGAAATTTAAATATTCAAACTATAGCAATATTATCTGAAATAGAGTACAAAACACTCATCACGGTGCTCAATACACTCTCTGTGCTCTGTAAATGGTAACTGCAAATTAAATGCAAGACTTTTATTATTTTTGATCACTTGAAAATTTGATAAAACCTACCAATATTCATTATTCATTTAGGGGATTCACACACACATTAGATATGTGTGTGTGTGTGTGTGTGTGTGTGTGTGTGTATGTGTGTGTGTGTGTGTGTATATATACATTTCCTTATAATTTAAAGGATTTATGGACTCCTAAAGATGGTTTATAAACACTAAGACCAATGCTTACAAATCCTTATTATACCAGAAGACTGTCAACAACTAATATACACGTCTAAATACCCTAAGCAAAAAATTTTCCTTGCTGAAGTAGCAGCCAGTTTAAAAAAAATGCCTCTAGAAAAAGAAAGGTCACTGCTCTAGTGCAGTGGATGACCAAAATGAGACTCAGCTTGTTGATTCCCAAACCTTCAGTGAACAGCATGGAAAAGATTTTGCTTCACACAAAATACATAAGTGTGTTGGCTGATATGTGTTAACTTTTAAAAGGGCTTAACGTTCTAAAGAGATTAGTATGAGTTATTAGATTTCTGCCTCCAAATTTTTGGTTCTAAATACTGCTTTTAATAGTTATTAACTTTAGGTAATTCGTTTCTTTCCCTATGAAATGAGGCTTACATTAGCATCTAACTCAGAGTGGTTTTTGAGGATTACATTACCTAATGTTGTAAAACATTAAGAATAGTAAGGAAATATGAAAAGTTTTATAATTTCTTATTGAATAAAACTTTACTGACATATATAGATAAGTTCTGAGCTACAGAAGTATTTGAGGAGTGAAAGTAGAAAAGTAAAATTTTGAGAAAGGCAAAAGGGTACATGGTAAGTTATTTCCAGATACTGCACTGTTTGTATATTCACCCAAATTGCTACAGTGAATCATTAAAAATTAAATTGAGATTTGAGAAAATTTATTCATATCTAAATTCTTGTAACTTCCAGAGCTAATATCTGAACTACTAAAATACAGATTTAACACCGACTTGCTAGAGGTCTAAGATACATAAGTAGGATGGCAGTAATTTGTGTGACCCCCAGTTAAGGCAATGGTACAACTATAAAAAATTCAACAAAACAGAAATTGAAAAAGCAAAAGGAGATTTTGAAATGAGAATAGGAAAAGCTTTTGTCTGCTCCTCTTTAAAAGCTCTCAGTGGAACTAGCACTGATTCTAATCCCATCAGAGGGCAAAACATTTGCCTTCACAAGTTACATGTCTTCACTCTTCTCATTAAGTACCTCTGCATATTATTATTTTCTATATGGTGGAAACATACTTTTTTTGTTTCATCAAATGTTTATTGAGTAATTAACATGTAGCTGGTGGTAGGGAAGCAAGAGCACAAAGACGTGTTACTTCCTGTCTCTGACCTGCCGCTGCCTGTAGACTGGAAAGAGAGAGGCTCATATAATTAAGTCCCAGAGATACAAGTGCTGCAGCAAAGTAATGAGCAGATTGCCGAGGAGACAAAGAAGAAAACAGCAAATGAGAAAGGCAGGAGTAAAACACACGCTTTACTCTTACTTGTGCTGTTAGACTTTTATGTACTGAGGCATACGCTGCACTTTATTTTTAATTTCATCTTTTCTCCCTTTTTATAGGAATAAATTACAGTTTTAAAAATCATGTTTGGGATCCTGTTCCAGAAATCTCATTATTCTCTTATTACTAATTTGCTGAATTTTCCTTTCTGTTTTAAATTACAGCACATGAATTTTAGCAGTTAAAGATTTTTTCATCTTTCTCTACTGAATTATTTTTAGCATTGAAAAATAATTTATTTTGTAAAACATACACAATGTCATCCACCTACAGCCAATCAAAGCACGGGAACAGGAATAGTGCGAATCTAAAACTCATCAGAACCAAACTATAATTTATGTAAGATGAAGCTCTAAATAGAGCAAATGTCTCTAAGGGGCCTTTTAAGATTAACATACTTGTATATATTCTTGTAATTTTGCAAGAAAAAATTACTGCTTCAGTCTTCACTGCTGCAGCAGTACTGAATAAAAGTTTGGTTACCTACTAGTCCAGGACAAAGAAAGAGACCATAAACTTTTGCTTCTGAAGTCTCCTACTCCATGCAGCTGTTAATTATTCTATGCATACCCCTGTAAATGTAAAAAGAAATAAAAACAGAATAAAATGCATTCAACTTGTCTCTGCTCAGTGCTTTCTAAATGAAATCATTATTTTAATATTTGGGCTACTACACATGTTGCCTATTTCAAAGAATGGGCAAGAATTCTTCTTCATATATCATGAGGATTAATGATTCTAAGAAGGTTTCCAGATGGAATTTCTTTCAAGTATAAAGTATCATTAATAATAAAGAAATAGGAAATTAAATGTTGGCATAAATATCCTTTACATGATGACAGATTGGAATCCTGATTTTAAAAATTTTGTCATTTCACATTTCTGACTACGAGGCAAATTATGTAGCACAACATTATAATTCTACCCAGGTCACAGATCAAAGACATAATGAAATTTTCATATCCCACAGCTACACATAGGTGTATAGAACACGTGCACATATTGTTTCATGTGTGCTTGCAAAGTAATTGCTAAGATCATTTAGTTTCATTAATTAGTTAATTAATTTTAAGACAGTTCCTGTTCTTTAAAGTAAAATGTAAGGTAAGTTAATTTTAAGTTGTACACATGTATTTTTGTTATATTGACTATATTAAAGTTATAGTAATATATTAATTTCTCTAAAACAACCTATGAAAGTTAAGCTATGGTAAATATTTTGTGAAACTATGTAATATCATATTCTGATATGCTATTGTTGTGATATTATGAAATAATCAGTAAAATACAGACTAAAAATTAACATTCTTGGAAAATATTCAGTAACAGTTGTTAAGAGAAATAGGTATATTTTAAAATTTAGGTCCAAATCTACAAGCACATAAGAGAGTTTTTAATTCTTGCCAGCACATAAGATGCAATCTAATATGCAAAGACACACACAGACATTTGTATGAGAAGCAAAATTAATTTTGATATGTTTGAATAAGATGGTACTTCAATCAAAATGTATATTTCAAAGCAATTCAATGTGATGCTTTTGATTTTCAAGTTTAGAGATGATAACACTGATGAGAATGTGGGTAGCAAAGTGTTAGCGCTGGCAGCACATAACTCCAATTTAGAAAAGAAATTAGATTTCCCAGCAAAATAGATTAGGAAAGGAAGTGGGGACACAGTGCAGCACAACACAAAGACAATTCACGCAAACGTGAAGACTGGCAAGAAGGCGTCATTGCATTTCTGCTTAATGAAGTGGATGATGGAGAGACTAAGTCTTCAGATTTTAAATGGAAGCAGAGAGAAGAGAAATGTAAACTTGTTACTGGGCAACCTGCTTTGCAGTTTAAAGCATCTGTGCTCAGCATCAGACACCACCCTGGCATTTTTGTAGTTCTGGAACTCTAAAATACTCAATTGTCCTAAAATTCAAAATATTGTCTTCTAAAATAAACAAAAACATACTCATTAGAGAACTAACCCTTTACTAAAATAAAAACGTCATAACATTAGTAATTTAAATTGACTACTAAGATGCAAACCCTAATGCACTGTCACATTTTTTTACCAAGTAATAAATACTCACAGAGTTCTTATTAGTCATCAAGTCTTTAACCAGGCAGTAAAGATAGCTCTCGTGGGCCTGCTGTTTCTACTGGAAGCAGGGAATACAGAAATAAAGTAAAATGTTGTCTTATTTTTAAAGGATGCTAGGAATAATAGAATGAAACCAGGATGGGGCTGGAGGTTTTCAGGTTGGTAAAGAATACTAAGAAATAAATAGGTGTCAAGGAGAGACTCAAAGAGAAAATACATGAAGGAGCAAGGCTTGAAGGAGAGGAGAGACCCAGACTAATGAATGCCTGAGAAAATCACGTCTAGCTAGAACATACGTCATACAAATGTCCAGAAGCCAGCGGCCCTCAAGGGCTCTAGAAAGTAGGTATGGCTGGAGAGTCGTGAGTCAGAAGGCGGTGCATGGAAACAGAGAGAAAAAGGAACTCGTGAATGGGCCATTGGGAATCTGCTTTTCATTAGAAAGTGACACTGTTGGAGTGGAAAGAATCACATAGTGCTCGTGTGTGTGTGTGTGTGTGTGTGTGTGTGTGTGTGTGTGTGTGTGTGTGCATGCGCACAGGTGAGAGAGAGGGAGAGGGAAAGAAATAGAATGAAAGAGTGTGCATGTATGTGGGAAAGTGTTATGGATGTATAGAGATACCCTACATATTATATATATGAGAAAGTATTCAGATGGTAATTAAAATTGTTTATTAAATTGTTTTTTTAAATGTAAAATCTTCCCCATTACACTTTAAGTAAAAGTCTCAGAGATTATTTACAATAAATAGGTAATTTTAAATGACAAATTACAACAGTAAATGAACAGGCAAGAGATATTTTGTTACCTGATCTTTGCTTTAAAATGATTTAAATAGAACACAGTCAAACACTGTCACTCTAAGACAATGTGAGACAAAGGCATGGTCAGTGTTTAAATCCAGAAGAACAAGGGCTAAGTGCTTGTTCATGCCAGACTGTCTTCTCCAAACTTCCTTCTCAACTACCCACTTTAAAAAGAAATTTCACAGTAAATTAAAAGGCTTAGTTATTGTACTTTTCAATATTCATACTTACCTATTATTGCATATTACAACCAAAAGTTTGTTTAGTACAAAAATAAATTTGATAGATGAAATATATTTCAGTGAAGTTATTGAGAGAGGTAAATTATATTACATCAAAATTGTAAAAGATATAACAGATTTGTTAAAACAAAAACCAGAACCATGATGAACTTCCTATGTAGAAAATGAGCTGATATTATGCATTGGAGAAGATCAGTGAGTGGGAACCAGGTGGAATCTGATTAAGAGTAATAATGATCTGATAGTATCTAACTGACAGTGTATAGGAAAGTGTGTGTTCCAGATTGTAAGTACAGAAGGCGACTGATAGATTAAGAAGTGAGGGTGTATATTAGGAGGTGGTAGGTTGATCAAAGAACTGTTGAGAAAGCTATATATCTATTTATAGTTTTGCAGCTGAACTTCTAGGAAAAATGGTTAAAAACCTGGATACCAAACTGGCCTGCTGAGAAAACATAGCTCTTCCGTGGCATCTGGTGATAGTAGGTAATATGTAGTAAGTATTACCACCAGCAATTTAAGATTAGTGGCACCATTACCTGTCTCATAATCATTGCTGTGCTCAATTATTGGTTATATGAGCAAATGCATGAATATTCTCTTTTCCTATAGCATTTCCACTATAATCCCTGCTTACATTAAGGGTCTAGGTGGAGTCTTCTGACTCAGTTAGCTTGTTTTTTAATGAACCCTTGAACAAATGCAGTACAGACTAGGTCCTGGACAAAAAGTTCAGGGAAGTTGCATTTTTTTTTCATTCTGTCTGGTGGAGGTAAGATTTAAAAGAGAAAAATTTCTTTAAACATAGCAAATGTGTCCCCCAAAATCAAAACTTTCAGAAAATAATGACGAACCATCAGCCCACTAGGGATATTTTTGCAAGTGAGGTCCCAAAGTTGAAGAATGCACATAAGCAAGACATTAGTAACAACAGCAGGTAGCATGGAGCAGAACAGAGATCAAGAGCAAGACTGTCATCTGGGTCTTTCCTGTAAAATTCTTAAACATGTTGTTATCTCATGTTTACATTCATACATAATGCCATAACCAGTGAATGCATATGTATCTGTGCTAAGTCATGGTTACATATGGCATCCCACTATGTGCCTGTGCTGGACCAGCAGGGTCAGTTCCTCTGGTGTCCTTAGACGCCCCTGAGCTTTGAAGAAGTCTGAGTGGTTCCCCACAATGAACTCTACTACAAGAGAGATTTTAGAATTTCAGCTTCTGTTGATTGGAAGTGATTGGTAATATGTGACAAAGAAGAATGAGAAGATAAAGAAGTGGTCAAAAATAATTTCAAAGTTTAATATTTTGCCATTTTGTTTGCTTCAATTTAAGCTATATTTTATACTTTATGAACTATTTACATCACAAATTATTACCCAACAGAGGTATATGACCAGAAAGCACTTGAATTAACATATTTTAAAAACTATTAATATATGTTTGCAACACATAATGAATTTATTTATCATGGGACATCATGGTCTGTATTTAGATATCCCTCCAAAGCCTCTTGTGGTCAGAGACAGGGCTTTTCAGAGTTGGCTGTATCTAGGGTGTGCGTTGCTTGAATTAGGAATGTGATGCTGGGATTGATTCCTACTGGGATGCCAGGATTCAGGCTGCCTCATCATGGTGTGAGTGCCCCGCCCCCTAAGAGATAAGGCTGGGCACCCTGGAGAGAAAGAAGTTGCTGCTTGTTGCTGGTGGACTGTTGGTTGCTGCCTTGCTGCCTCTGCCTACCATGGACTGTTGCTTCTCTGTGATGCCTCCCTATCATGTATCCTGCCTTAGAAACAGCCAGCTGTAAACTGAAAACTCTACCAACTGTGAGCCAATTAAACATTTGCTCCTTTAACTTTGGGTGTTGCACATTTTATCTCAGCAATGAAAACAGTAACTAAAACATGGGACATTGGTATATGCACATTGATTTTTTATCTCTTCTACCACCATTTCCTCTCCTCTCCCTCCTGTATCTACCTATCCCCGATTACCTTCATGTCCACACAAAGTCCATGTCCTTGTGTGGAATTAGTACATCTTAAAATCAATGAATGGACTTATAAATAATTACTGGAAATATAAAAGCACTGCTAGTATAAAAGATATACGAGAGCTATTGACTTTAATAAATCATTACAAGCATTTGAAAAACTTTTAGATTAGACTATTAGATACAGCAATCATAATACGTTCTACTCACTGACTTGATAGCCATGGTAAGAGTAGCCATGGTAGAGGTTAAGAATCCTCTGTGATTATTCCTAACCTAGGACCTGCAGATCATGTGGTCAACTATTGGTTGTATGAGCAAAGTTATCAATATTCTCTTTTCCTATAGACAAAATATGAGGATGGAAGTGAAGTAAAGCTTCATTAAAGCATATCTGTAGTAGATTCACTATAAATCAAAAATTATGGAAGGGGATATAAGACACAGAGAAAAGTAAAACAAATCCTATGTCCGATGAGAGCTGATAATGGAAAAATATTATGATAATGGTCGTGGTAGTACAAAAGCAAATTAAGTACTGAATATAAAATAGATGGTTAAAAAAGGACCTCTGGGAAAAGAAATAGGTATAAAGGACAGTATAGAAGAAAGACATAGCCAAATGAATAATTTGAGAAGAATCACTGACTCGATTTGCAGCTACTAGTGATATCATTCTAATTAATACTACCACTTTTGACCATTGTATCTAATTTGAAAAAAAATGGAGAAAATGGGAAAACCTTCTCAAAATTTTTATTCATGCCAATGCAACTACAAGTATAGTTTTCTTCCTATAGTCCTGTAAAAAATATTAAACATTACATAAAGCTATAAATTCGTATATTAGAATTTATTATAGTGCACATAGGTTAAATTCAAACTAAGTGCTATGATCAGAAAGTGTTTATTGCACCCAGAAATATTTAATATGCCAAAGAAACAAGAAATCACCTCATATAATGATTTTTAACATATCTATTTGCCAAAATAATATTCTCCACACATAGCTATTATTTTACTGATGCTTTATAAAAATTCATTAATCTTTTTAGATACAAAGCAGATAAGCAAAGCAACAAAAGGACCTCTTCAACATTCAAAATTTATTAATGTTTCCTTAAAGTTCAAAAATTATATTTTTAAAAAATAATTCTTTATTTTTACTGGAATTCAGAGTTATAAATGAAGGCAAATCTAAATAACTTCACTTATTTTTAGATGATTTTTTAAAAAAATCACTGAATCTGGAAGCCAGACAGATGATCAGTAGTTTTGGTGTAGATCATACTTTCAGTTGAAGGCTCCCAACAGACCAAAATTTGCTCCAACAAAACCTGTGTTCTGTGCTCTTCCTCTGTTTTGTATCTTAATCTGTAAATTTAGCTCTTCCTGGAAAGAGAAAGTTCTACTTTTTATAGTTATAGAACCCAGGACATCTGGTGATCTTTAGACAACAGCATGTGTGTCAGAAAAGCAGACCATCACAAAATTCGTGATTATCTCAGTACCTTTCCAGATGTCCCTGTCTAAGGACGTACCTCCCAAATCCCTATGTAAACCGTACACCTGCAGAGCCTAACTAAGATAGCTTTCTTTTCTTTCTTTCTTTTCCTTTTTTTTTTTTTTTTTTGGTTCTGTTTTAGGGCAAGAACCCTGTCTTCTAAAGTGCCAGCTTGTTGTCACTAAAATTATTTCTCCCTGAAATTCTCTCTTGAGCTATTGGCTTCCTTGGGTGACAGAGGAACCAAGCTTGTTACTGGTACAAAGTGCTCTGAAATGGCATTGATTCATTTCTGTCTTGCTTCTCTATGTTCCACTTACATATTTGTGAAGTTTAAACTTCTGTACTAATCTCTTTCTCCCATAACCCCAGCAACTCTCCTTTATGACTCGGTCCTACCATTAGTTGTAGTAATAATGAATCGGTTGTCTCAGACACCTACGCTCTTCAAAGTACTTTAAAGCTTTTTGCAAAGCAAGTGCTCTGGTGCTTGCTCCAATGTACTTGTAATGTAGATATTTGTGTAAAATATGTGAGTCAATGGGCTGAAATCTATGCTTCAGATTACAACTAAATGGATTAAGAAGTGACACCCAATCAGGTAATTTATTTCTTACCCTAAAACAATTGAAGTGTAAGACCAGAAAAACAATTGAGCTTTCAGGACTTCAGAATTATCTATAGCAATTTTACAAGGTGAAAACTAAGTCACAAATACTTCTGTAGTGACATGCAGATGTGCTAGTGTGGGGAGTGTTGTGGCATCTGGGGGTTAGACACTGCAAGCAGAACATGATGTGAAGTTGTGTGATTTAGAGTTGATGTCTTCAGAAACCATTTTGCAAAGCCTATGCAACTTAAAATTTAACAGTAAGTTTTTAATGGTATTAGAAAACAAGAATATCAATTGTTATTTTTTAATTAAATATATAATGAAATGCCAAATACTTTGTAAAATTAAATATATGCAGCAGCTCTGTAAAACAAGTGGAGTTTAGCATCCAGTTTAAGAAAAATGAACAGGAAGAAAAGAATTAAAAACATACAAAATAAATTTAGACATCTTGAAATGTACTGCACTAGACATGAACAGGAGTGATATGCTCAAAAATATCAAGAAAAAAATTCTACCTTTTCTACTATAAGTGAAGACTAATTTTTTAGACTGTTTCTAATTCTACTTGGTATTTAACATTTACATTTTTCAATAATTATTTCACAATCAATGTAGTGTTATAAGGACAACCCTGCTGTAATCTTCACAGAGTGTGTCAATTTTGCTATCAGCTCACTAAATGATCTCAGAGAAAGAGTGCTTTTTCTTTCCTATAGCTTCAGTCAAAGTAGTATGCTTCAGAAGAATGTCATTGAGTTAACCTGTAAATATGAATGACAGCTGCAAAGTACAACTCAACAATTAATATAATTAATCAGTCATTCAAAAAATGGAGGTGACTATTGGACTTCAATTAACTATTCCTGTTAGAAAATGTTTGAGCTATTCCTCAAAATGTCAGTTACACACAATTTAAAATAAACATCAATTCAAAAGATAATATATGTGAATCCTCTCTCCGAGCAGAAGAAAAGTTAATTTGTCAAGTCACTTGAGACAATTTCTTTCTGAGTTTTTCTATAGGAAATAAACTGTTTCCCCAAATTTGCTTATTATTATTCAGATATCAGAAGGCTAACAATTGGATTGAATAAAAAAAGCAAACAAAACGACTTCAGAAGTGAGTGGGTTAAGCCGGGCATGGTGGCGCACGCCTGTTATCCCAGCACTTGGGAGGCTGAGGCAGGAGGATCTTTGTGAGTTCAAGACCAGCCTGGGCTACAAAGTGAGCTCAAGGCCAGCCTCAACTGCATAGTGAGACCCTGTCTCAAAAAGACAAAAAAAAAAAAAAAAAAAAAAAAAAAAAAAAAAGAAGTGAGTGGGTTAGAAAGTTGTGTGTTGTTCCCAGAGGTGCTTTTTTTAAGACAGAAAATGTTAAACTGGTGGACTTTCCAGAAATAATGAATGGCAAATTAAAAATAAAAAGTCACATTCTGATAAGGAGGCATTTCTGAGTTGGATACACCTTTTATTCTGCAAAATATTACTTAACCCAGACTCTGTTTTGCAGATTATCGCAGTGCTGAATTGAGCTTCCTGGCTCGTGGCTGCTTTGGACGTCCGTATGTATGCTTCCTGTGGAGAAACTTGATTTGAGAAAAGTTTTCTGCAGCTACAGAGAATTTGAGACAATGACATTCTTCCTGTCACAAACAAGTCATAGATTATTATTTGTTTCATTTTCTGCTTTTTACATAAAAATAAGGATATAAAAATTAATGTTATTAATGACTGACATTTTATCTTGTTCATTTGAAAACAGATGGTTCACGTTCTATTCACCCTGACACTTGCTTTGCTGTGGTGAATGGCGGTGTTTCTTCTCTTAGGCCTGCTGTGTTGCTCTTCCTTACATGACGCTGATAACAAGCTTTTCACCTAGATTGCAGCTACCGGTCTTGAGCATCGCCTGCCAGAAATGATTAATACCAATCAAACAGGGTTTGTTCAGTTGGAAAGGCTGGCAGAAAACATTTATCATCTTCTCAGGGAATTAGGTGCTCCAGATTGTCTCTGTTCTTGAGATAAACAGGATATAGGTGCATCTGCGCCAATGTTCACCTTGTTATCGCTGCTATGGGGCCTCCTTTCCCCAGGAACAGGAGTGTGCCACCCTTCCCAACAGCCTCCGTGCTGGAATCACAGACCCTTAAACTGTTTCTGTAATAATTGAACCCAGGATGTTCAAAGTCTTAAAATTAGGAATCAATCGCAACACACCATCCTGAAACTCTCTGAGATCTTTCCTTAGACAATGAAATGGGAAAAGGATGCAAACATACCAACCTCACACGTTAAGGCATTAGTTTCTGTTTCCCTAATATTGCATTTTGTTGTAAAATGATCTGACTTTATTATTTTTGTTCCTGCTGAGGAGAAGATGCTGGACGTCTTCTTGACAGTATTGTCATTAACACGGTACGGGAGGAAAATTTCAGAGAGAGCTAAAGAAAGTAAAGTGACGATAATGAGAAAAGTTTGTAACATTTCCTCATCTCTGTCTTTTTAAGTGAATTAATTTGAGTACAATTTTTATATGGCACATTTCATTCACTTAGAGTATGTAGTTCAACTTCTCAGAATAGTCAGAATTATACAACTGTCACTAGAAACTAAGTTTAGAATGCAAAACATGGAACGTGTGGTCATTATCAGTCATTCATCTTTTCCTGTCCTACCCCTCCTACTTACACCCTCGCATACTATCCTACCTTCTCTCTTTGTAGTTCTGCCCATTCTGAACAGTTTAGATGGATACAATTACGGTCAGTAATAGTACATAGAGTGGTTCCTGAACTTAATGTGTTCGAGGATTCTGGGGAAGGTGGCCGGAGCTGTGTTCCTCACTCTGTGAGGAGTTTACAAAGGGGAGTGAAATTTTGATGAACACTCTGGTTAGGTTCTGAATTGTTCATAAACAGAAATGCTCGTGAACAAAGATATTAATTACTGTATTTTGCAGTGTCTTGTGACTGGTTTCTTTCACTTACTGTAATGGCTTTCGGGCTCCTCCATATTGTAGCACGCATCAGCACTTGTTTCCAACATTTGTTAATCTCTTCAGTTTGCCTTTTCTGCCTCACGTACCTTTTCCACAGGCACTGAACTTTTCCAAGCTAGATATTTTCCAGCCCTAGCTCCCATTTCCTTGAAAACCATTCCTCATCTTCCCTCATGTGTATCATTCAAACCTAATCCTGATTCTTTGCATACTGTCATGCAGATGCCTAGCCATAAAGTGGTTATCTCCCACTCTAATGGTTTTCCAATCTATTGCTATGTTTTGACATAAATGCTGTCAGACTTTCCTCAAACATATATTGTAGCAAAAAATAAGCAGCAACATATGCATTTCTGCTACAATAATTCTTAACTTTCATAAACCAACACTGTGGCTTTTCACTAGGAAAACACCCAAGGAGGATAAAAACAAAGCACATACGCAGAACACGTAACCTTTAATTCATTGCCTTTCCTTTTCTTCGCTTAGTAAGCATTTGCCCAGCATTTACCTGGCAGGGCTAGACCCGCAAGTTAGCTCACTGACTAACGGGCTGGAAAGAACACAGAATCAGTCCTCACAGTACTTTATATCACAACAAATGTGTGTGGCCTACAGAGAGCACTTGGTGGGACACTTGATCTGATTTTAGAGAATGACAGTTAAAGGACTTCTGGCCAGCTAACAGCCAGAGCAAAGGCCCAGAGATAGGAGTGGGGAAAGGGCTCAGCTTGCTCATCCATCATGGATGGTAAGAGGGAAACTGAGAGAAGGACTCAGAGATCAAGGTCTGTTTTGTCAGGATAAACATTTTCAATATCAATCCAAGTTTTTAAAGCCAGTATTAAATCTCAGAGATAATTTAAAGAGTTACACACCTAGTTTGCAAAGCACAAGCTCAGTCTTCCAAAGTTGGAGGGATGGTTTTGTGGGAGCAGACACAGTACAGAACTCATTGCAGCTCGCCTGTGGAAGACATGACAAGAATTCAAGTCAATGGAGGCTGAAGTTTCCAGTGCAGTCTGTGGGTAGCTAATGAGTTACTGAACATACATGTTCAGTGTGGTCACTGCTGAGTGATACTGATGTCTTGATTTATACTTTAAAAGTCATAGTGACTTCACTTTGGGGGCTTACTTCTTTCTATGGCAGAGGAGATGCGCATGTGCAGAGATGCCCTCCAGCAGCAAACCTGGCAGTTGTTAAAGAGTGTGATTGAAATCACATTTTGCTTTGGATAATACTAAAATGTGAAAGTTCCTAAAAGTTAACCGTACTTTAAAAATCTTCTCTGACATAATAAAGTTTTATAAAATCAAAATATAACCCCAAAGTAGGTAGAAAGTCCCTCTGTAACCTAATACTTCAACCTAGTCACACAAAATAATTTTGAAATCGGTTTATATCCTTTCACTGAGCTTGTGGAAAAAGCCAGAAGGAGTTCCCTAATAAGACTTTAGGAGAAAGTCCCAGGAAGGAACCTGTGAAGAGGGGAGGTTAGAGTTAGTATTTCAAATACTTGCTGAGAGCACGTGTTGCCTGAAACTATTTACTTAAGCTGGAGCCTTTATTAACTGCATTCTTTTCTTCTGGAAGATAGAATACAACTATAAGTTACTTGGATAGGCTACACTCTCCACATTAATTTGCGAAGGCTATCTTCCTCCTACACTGATGTGAATTTCTTAACAGCTTAAAAGACATCAAGTACCTCATCCAAACTATTCGCCAGCTCTAAATGGGATTTGACATTACGAGGTCAACATTGCTTTTCCTCATAAATGACTAACAAATTTACAGAGACATAAGTTCACTGTTCTCACATGGATCACTGCGCAACACACCAGTGGTTTTTAATTGTAGCATTTAGGTTTCAGTTATTAAATGAAAGTGAGAACTCGGGGTGTGATAGATTGCTTGGCACCTATGTAATGATTCAAAGAGATATCTAGAAGGATCACTAACATATCTTCAGACATCAAGAGGGAGCCTTGACCAATAATGATAAAATTGCACTATTTAATGAAAGTTAAAAGTGAGAATAAATCAAAATATGATTTATTGTCTTAATATAGAGTTTACAGAAAGCTCTTTTTTGAAATTATAATGCATTTCATTTGTTCTCAACATTTCCACAAATGTGAGATTCATAGTATAAAAGTAAAACTTTCATTGGCTTTGTGAGGTACTAACCTTTTAATTGAATTTCAATAACTCGAGAGCTTGGCAAGTTAATCAGTAGAGAAGCCAAACAGATGAAGAGAAAAATCCATGTGAATCTTCAGTGAAAAATGGAGCTACGGTTAATTAGCTATGTCTTCATTGTCCAATACACAAATGGAGAAATCAGGAGGTATGTCCCAGTGCAGGAAAGCTTGGGTTTAGAATGTGCGTTTAGGAATGGGCTGTTTGGGAAAAGAATTCTTGGCGGCATTTCTTTTTCACATAACACAATTTCCACTTCTGCTTCATAGTTGAGAGCAACTAGCAATTGACTGATTGTGTAGACAGGTGCCTGCTCTTATTAAGCACCCATCATGGTCACTTGATTCCGTTCTTCCCTTAGAATGGGAGTTTTACATATTTAAAAATAGAAATTTCACCTCTCCTTCACCCCTCACTTCCACTTTATCGCTGCATCCTCATTGCTGAGGTTGGAAAAATATGCTTTCTGTAGCTTTGGTCATAAACCTAAAAGCATTTTGCCATTGAAAGCTTTGATTCTTGTAGAATCAATGCAATGCTTGCTAGACAGAGGATAAAAAAGCATGTCTGACATGCCTCCCCCAAACTATAATTCATATATAATTTAATACAAATCTATTAAGCATGCTTATGCCAGTTATGAGGGCTAAGCAAAACAAAGAATAAAGCAAGCTTCTAGAAATGTCCTTTGAAGTAGACAGGAAAAACAACTAAAGAATTACAAGAGAGCTAGTGGATACCGAGGAGTGCTGGCTCAACACCCATTCATTCCTTCCTCTTCTAAATAAAACCAGTTACCCAAGACTTCCAGGAAAGCAGGGCCTCATCAGTCTAAACCAGACAGTTTCCACTGGGAGTAGAGTTGCAATCCAAGAAACGTTTGTCAATAACTAGAGATATTGTTTTATTCTACAACCTGCGTGATCAAACCCTAGGATGCTGCTAATATGATACAAATGTACAGAAAAAGGAGCTGTCTGGTACAAATATGTATACCTTTTATTAAGAAACCTGGTGTAAATTGAGGTTATAACACTGTCCCAGTCATGAGATTATAGTATTCTTTGGGCAACTGTCATAATCTCTATTAGTTATTTTTAAAAGGTGGGGGAGAGGGCTTTTTCCTCCACACATTAGATATGGAAAGACAACATTTTGCTTCAATTATTGTTCGTAATTATTTTAGATATCTTATACCAGAAAAAGCAGACCTAAATAGGCATGCAAAATCTCATTCTATTGCAGGGATCTAGAACCTTGATAGTGGCATATTTTGTGACTGAAATAAAACATTTCCTCATTATTTAAGTCAGTTTGTGCCAAATTTTTCATTGTCAACACAATAAACATCTAAACAAAGATCATAGTAAATCTACTTGTATATTAGGACTAAGGAGACTATGAGGAAAGACGAAGCCTAGAAATATCAGGAATTATTTTTAAAGAAAGAATTCTTTGAGTTGAGTCCTTGTGAATGAGAAAAAATGTAATAGTGGAAAGGTGTCTAGGATAGAGTGAAAATCCTGCAAGTAAGACTGGGAATAAGAGGCAGCACATCATGCCCAAAACCTTGTAGCATTCTGTGTGGACGGACCTGGGAACATATGGGTTGTATTGATGGAGAGCGAAAAAGAATGCGCCTCAAAGTTGAGTGAGGGCTGGAACAGGAAGGATCTTGTGGAACAAACAGTTGAAATATTTTGAGACCATGGAGAATCATACAAAGTTCACAATATTAGAGTAAGAGGATTCCACATTCATTTTAATATCACAGTGACTATGCTGTGTAAACTACAATGAACACAGAGTAAAACAATGGAACTATATTTGAGCCTGTTACCGTCACTGAACAACAGGTGTTGGACATTGAAACTAAGGTGATAGCAGAAGGCTGAGGAAGATCACATTGGGCAACATGATATGATTAGCTATGACATGATTCATTGGTTCATTGGTGGCGGGAATGAAAATCAGAGAAAAACAAACGACAAAACTGAGAATGAGAACATAGTGTGCAAGATGGTCAAGATGTGAAGAAAGTCGACAAATTGAACTGTGGTAGGTCTACTGAGGTTGAGGTGAAAGAGAACAGCTGTGCGTGGCAATCCCCAGAGACCACTGGTAATGGGAGAGAGGAAATAATCAGGGCATGAGAAGCAAACCCTCAGGTCCCAAATGCGAAAAGAAATGTACCAAGGTGAAGAAAATGATGCCTCTGTAAAACACACCTGCATTCGAAACTGGGAGAAAGAGAAATTATGAAAATGTGATTACATTAGGGGTTTGAGGCATGGGGATTGTCCTGCATCTGGATGAGTCCAGTGCAACCGCAAGGGCTCTTTGAAGGGGGAGACGCAGGGTCAGAGCAGACAGAGGTGATGACAGGCTCCCTTTGGAGTTAGGTCCTCTGAATGTGCTGGAAGGAATGGTAGGCACGGAGCGAGGACGGCTACTGAAGAAAGAAAATGTCAGGACTCTGACCCTCCACAGAGCATCCAGGAGGAAAAGGAAGAAGCATCATTGTTCATACTTTGGTTTTAGGATTTCCGAAATGCAGAGTTGTACAATAATAGTTTTAAATCAGTTTATTTGTTGTAATATGTTACCCAAACAATAGAAACTAACATACATATTAAATTCTTGGATGAAATTTCCAACAGACAAAAGAATTTGTATGATATATATTCACATTTAACTACAGCTGTTAACATAAAGCCAGGCCATCCGGCACTGTGATGCTCTGCCGGCTGAGGTGGCCTGTCTGGTCCCACATCCTCCCGGAGATCACAGGGAGGTCCACCAACTGAGCACAAGAGTCAGAGAGCAGCAGTTTGTAATTGACAATGATCCTCATTGATAAACAAGCACAGTGCACTCTGAACGGGGCTAAGTTTGTAGGGATAGTACACTTGAGAGAGCTCCAAGTGGACAGAAGCACACGGAGCAACTGTCAGGAAGCAAAGTGTATCCTGAAGACGGGTGGGCCGACAGGAAGGAGAGATGGCAGCGGCCATGGAGGACATCGGTTCGCTTCTCTTTAGTTTTTCTAGAATATGAGCAGGGGTCATGGCTTCTCTCTATGGGCATCTAGAGAGGGAGAATTTAGGAATTCATGTGGTCTTAGTAAGAAGAGACTCCAAAGCCAAAACCATTAGGCAGGTCAAAAGCACTATGCAAATACCAGTACTTGTAGCTTACCTGGGTGAACAAAGTCGCCACAGTTTAACTTGGGGCTCGTGACTCAGGATGTGACTGTGCGGCTTGGGAAGGTGCGGGACTGTAGAGCACCGGGGACTGGGAGCACCATGGGAGCGGGAAGGGCTCTTCTACTGAAGCCTGGAAAACTCAGGCTCAGAGAATCTACCACAGACTTTCTTAGAACTTGCTCACTTAGCTCTGATTGTTTCCCAGATCCAGCTCATTCCTGGCTACTTATCTGTTCTTCCTCAACTAATTTAATCACACTTCCGAATATCTGTGTTCAGCATCAGCAGTGGCGTACTTCATTACATTATTGCTTGCCCCACTGTGGATTAGGTGTCTAGTTTTCTCCAAGTCACTGGAAGGAAGCTGACACATGGTTTCTACTGTATCATCTGGACAGCTGAAATCTCAGCGAATGAAAAGCTCTGTGTCATGGTCTTTAGAGCACTGCAGTGGAGATAACTTCAAGGATTCCTTTCCATTTATGACTTTGATCCTCTGTAAAAGTTCTGTATTACAACCTTGTGCTGTCTGAGAAAGTAGTGCCGGAGGGTATTTCAGTGTACAGAGGAGGGTGAGCGAGAGTTAAAGACACATCACGTAGCCTGGAGGACACTGTTCTTCCTAACTTTCTTGCTCCTTTGATTTATTAGAAAATTCAGTTGAAATATTTTGTCTTTTTAAGATTTCCTCCTTTCATAGGTACTTTATAATGAGTATATCAATACATAATTATAACATATACTGTAATTAATTAAAATGTGATTATGTGCCTATTTTTTATTTTGATACTGGGGATTGAACTCAGGCCCTTATTACCGAATTATGCTCCTTTCCACTTTTAAAAGTTTTTCTTATTGAAGTAACGTCTTGCTAAAGTACACAGGTGGGACACCAATGTATAATTTTCCTGCCTCAGGCTCCCAAGTGCTGTGCCTGGAGAAGTGTATTACTGTTTCCAGTTTAATTGCTAAAAATTTGCTTTTATAGTTTAAAAATATTTGTTTATTCAATTTTTTGTGGAATTGAGGTTTGAACTCACAGCCTGCACACTGAGGTACATCCCCTGCCTTTTTTTTAAAGTGACACATGGTCTTCCTAACTCTCTCAATTGCCTGGCCTAGGCAGGGTTCCAACTTTGGTCCTCTTGCCTCAGTTCACAGAAGGCTGCAGTGACCCTGTGTGCACCATGCTAGCTTTGCTGCCTAATTTGTAAAGTGAAGAGTTAGCTACTTTTGAATTTGGTTGCAGAGTTATACATTAATATTTTAGGGGCTGCTAATATGATCAGATGACTGTTGTGTTTGGATTATTTTACTTATTTGTGTTATTCATGCAACCATAAATCAGCAATATATTTTCACAATATCACAATTTATGGAAGACTTTTAACCATAAAGAATTTAGCATGTTCCTGTTTTACACAAAGAATTCTTACATTTTTATGTCTTGCTCAATAAATTCTACAGGTAAAATTCCTGTTCCTAGGATGTCTGCCTTTGAAAATGAAAGAATGCTTGTATTCTATGCTGTATTTTTAAATCAAGTTTGTGCACATACTATCATTTATGTGAATTTTGCTGGAATGTAATAATAAATGGCCCAATAGAATTTTCAAACATTCTCTGATAAAAGATGAATAGGAAATATTTTCTGCTTTGCAAGTCTTATGGCCTTTGTCACAATTACTCACCTCAGCCACTGTGTCATGACAGCAACCATGGATGATTCGTAAATCAGGGAGCATGGCTGTGCTCCAGTAAGGCTTCCGCAGGAAGATGAGCTACAGCACACTTGGTTCTGCTGTCAGGAGCCGGTCTTCCTGTGGGTCTCAGAGCCTCAGAGACAGCTGAGGGCAAAGGGGTTCCCCTGAGAGGGAGCACAGGCCGGGGGAGCACAGAGTTATTTGATCCAACAGTTGCCTACTTGTTTTCCCGCAGCCATTTTGGCTCTAAGTGTTTCATGTTCTGATTCCTAGTTGAGGATAAATATTAATCATGGAATAAAACCAATCAATCAATCATCAATACCACTGAAATGAGTAGGTTAAAGCATTTTCAATAGCCAAAAACATAAGAGCTTAGAGCCCCCAAATTTGGAACGAAGAGAGCCCTTTTTCTGCGCCATTTTCACTCAGGCTTCCTCGCATGATGGTGTCACATACCCCAAGGTTACAAACTGGACTGTTCTTGTTGCAATAACTGGGACTTGAGATTGATTTTTTATATTTTTTTTATTTTAAAGATAATTTTAAAATTTTTAAAAAATTAATGATGGTACAGAATTTCGTAACAAAATGATAGGAAATCAAAACAATGGTTGTTACATTTCATATTGTTATTTTCAAAGTAGTTGCTCAGATTACCAGATATAGGCATGAAAATTTGTCTACCTTTTCTCTGAGGGAAAGTAACTGGCTATCACTGTGTCAACACCGTACACAGCCTTCCAGGGAGGAAGGAAGAAAAAGCTACATTGCGCTTCCCTCATTCCTACTGAAGCTCTGACTGCCCTGTTCCATGGTCCCTCCACACTTGAGTTCCCCCATGAACAGAACTGAGAAAATGCTGTTGGAACTGTGCAGCGAACAACTGAATGAAAGGGCAGAAGGCAGAGTGAAATGAGACTGGTGCTCTAGGGTGTCATCCAACCAGTCCTCTTAGGCTGCCATCTTAAAATAAAGCCATGAACAATTACTAGAAGAAGTAAAAATGTGCCATCTCAGCACCATCTCAAAGCAATTTTGCTATTTCTACACTTCTTTGACTAAAATTTGTTGTATTAGCAGTCTTATGAAATCAGATAAATATCATATCAAGTACAATTGTGAATGTAATCAACACTTACATAATTACAAAATAACACTGTGAAGCTTCTAAAAGAAAACCCAATGTAGAGTGAAACTAATGTTTAAAAAGAAAGAAGAAAAAAGGAGAAAGATTAATAGAGAAGTGCCCCATGAAATGAAGGCTCTGAAGCATTGAGTGTGAAATTGCTATTCTGCCATTAAAACAAGGGAGACATTTTAGAGACCTTTTCAGACACAAGGGGAGGTGCTAAAAGTTTAGGGGAGTGAAGGAGAGGAAAACCATTACAAAGAACTATGGGATGTCTTTTCTTCTCATTTGATTCTAAAAGAACACATTACTATCTGTCAACCAGCACATTATAGAAATTTTAGTGGGGACACTGCCCATAAACTACATATTATTATCTCAAAGGACCATAATATCAAATCCTGTCTCTTAACCACATCAGAGTTTGTCATCAGTTTCCTTCAGTAAAACTTTTGGAGAAATGTTTTCACTAAATAACAGTACACAGTTAAAATGAAAGACTGTAAAACAGTTACACACTCCTGTAAAACAACTATGTATGGAGCTAATGAAGCATGTTTAGGGTGCTGCCTAGTGCATGGCACTGACATGATTTAATTTCTTGCAAAGAGACAGGCCATGCATCTGAACGTTTCCTTGAGCTGAGAGTCAGAACACAGTCTCTTTGTGCCAGTATCATGGTGGGGATTTATTAAAGTCTATGCCTCTAAGATGTTTATCTGCTCTTCAAAAATGTGTTCATTAGATAATTTCATTAGTAAATATTGTTAATAGATGATCTTGTTAGTAGGGAGCAATATTGCCAAATCCCCTTCTCTATCTCTATAACTACTCATTCATGGTGGCCAAGACAGCAGCGCAGGAGAAGAGTGTCACCATAAGAGGTATACTTCCAAAGATGGGTCCTAGTGGAGCCATCTCCTGACAGCAATATGGCTATGGACATCCGGGGAATAGCCACTGGTGAGCACACCGTCCTCCTAACCATTCCCCCTTCCAGGGGTCTCTCAACCTTATGTGTACAGTTAACATTAGCTGGCACGTATGCTACTAACAGGAGAGAGGAAGGAGGTTGATCTTGTTGATGGGCTCTGAGTTCATGTTTTTAGCTGAAGTTAGATATATCCCAGGACTATTTGCTATATTGGTCTGTTATCATGCAAAATCAGTTCACAGTACAGTGTAACATCTCTTTATAAAAAATTCATAGTGCATTAACATGCCAGAATGTGTTCTAAAATTCTACATAGATTTAACCTGTAAGGATACTATGAGTATATAAATATATATTGATGTACATATATAATTTTTACCTTCATTTCTTTGAATACAATTTATATCCCATGTCTAGAATAAAATGTTCACTTTTCTTATATAGCAACAAGCACTTGATTCTCATAAACCCTTCTTAACTGACAATTTGTGAGACGTTGACGACACTTCCTGGACATCTATTATCACGTACTCATTCCAGTATATACACGCTTCTGTTTTGTCTGTCTTCACTTCAAACTGTTGAGTTTTGGTGTTTTTCCTTTCATGACTGTCTGTGAAGGTGTTGAAAGGACAATGACGTTTATTGTTGAAAAGAATTTCAATAATATTTAGTGTTGAAAGAGCAATAATGTTTTCTTGGTATGCTTGGTGTGCACCCACCCACACCAACCCTGTTTGAAGGCGGTCATCCTCATAATTCATTCATTATAAAATCTTTTATCGGTAGGATATGCAACAGCAGAAAACAGGCCCATAGACAACTGGACAAATTGGACAAATTACCCAGATGCTACTAAGATTTGAATTTTACTGCATTTTTGTAACTCTAACATGTGGTATATATGTAGCATTCAATAGTTGTTTGTGGTTTTTAAATTAATGACTGAATGGGAGGCTCTGCTCAGAAAAATGACGCATAAAGCTGACTGTTACTCCTGGAATGTCACTTACCCATTACTCCTGTGTGAGCCACCCTAATATGTAAACTTTCTTGGAGTAGAGTTCCATATGCCAGCAATTTAGGCTATATTCACATTCAGGTGATTGATTTTTTATAATCATCTGGAATTTGCCAGAATGTTTATTATTCTAAGATGCCTTTTTTTATGGTACTGGGGATTGAACTCAAGACCTTGCATCTGTCAGGCAGGTGCTTATGCCACTAAGCTGGATCCCCAGCCCAATTATAAGATGCCTTTTTAAAGATGCTGCTTCATCTGTTTCATACGATCATATCTTCCAATAGCCAGCACTATAGCAAGCTGCATCTTAAGCCTACAGGCAAGAATGGAGAACCTCAAGTATCTTCAAGGGGATTGTGTCAGTCAGCTCTTACTAGAGAAACGGATTCATTCCAAGACATACAAACACATAAGAATTTTCAAGAAGGCTGATGATGGCTGCCCACAGAACCAGGTGTGGAAAAGTGCACCAGGTCTTGTCTGCACGCTGGAGACCGGGAGGACCCAGGGTAAGGCTTGGAGCTCCTTAGTGTGCAGGGCAAGTCCGTACCAGGAGAATAGCACAATCAGTTAACTGTCACAGAGATATAGAAGAGATTTGGAGAAGCATGTTTTGATTATCTTTGCAAATAATCACTGATGGAAATACAAGTCAAATAGATTGCAGAAGGAAGCTCCATGTAATATATCCATGAAGGAAATAAATTCCACTTGAGAAAATAGGTAAGATAGAAGAATGACAAAGAAATCATTTTCTCAGGGGACCCAAAACTCTTCACTTACCTAAGGAACTGTCCCAGGTCTTTAATTTGCACTGTTATGTATAATATTCAAAATGATTCTTGCAGAGAGGTGCTATTATTCTTCCATTTCATATGTAAAGAAATTAAGCCTTCTAGTGATATGTTATTCATGCTTTTAGAATTGTTGATTTAGAAACTGAATTTTGGGATAATTGATCAAACTGATTACATCTTTGCATTCCTTATTATTATTTTAGTTTTGCTATAGTGAGAGACTTTATTTACATTTAATACCTGTACAGTTTATACGAGAGAGGTCAATATTGACTGCACTGTGATTAATAACACCTTCCTTGTTTTACCTTGCATTTAGTATCTTAAAAAGATTGTTTTCCTTCACAAATCTAAACTTCCTTAAAGCGACATTGTATGATTGATGTTTCTGTAGTTTTCAGTGTCATGTATTGTGCTTACTGCTTTTAACACATAAATACACTCAACACGGAATTTATTCTGAGTTACAGTGAGTATACACATGCAAAACGAAATATTTGTTTGCAATTTTTAAACCTTTAAAATGAAACTTTTGACATGAAATGGCATTGAAGAATAATATTATTTATAAAAATTATTGGATAATAATAAAAATTAGAAGACAGTTTAAGTAATTTGTTAGCATTTTCATATGTTGAAAGGATATCACTAATGCTGATGATTGTGATATGATATTTTAGATGCAAATCAATAAAGAGTTTGGTAAGGGATTTGTAGCTGTGTATCAGAAACTGTGACCCTGCAATGGTAAAAGTATAAAATACGCCTAGAAAAATAGAACAAGCAAATGGAGTGTAACCCACACATGCGTGTGTGTGTGTGCACACTTCTCCTTTCCTGCCTTCTTTCTGTCTTCGTTCTGCCTTTTCTCCTGTCACCCTCTCTCCCTGTCTCCTTGCTTCCTTCATTCTTGTCTCCTTTCCTTGCTTCTTCCTTTTAACAGTGCTAGGGTCAGGCCCAGAGCTTCGCTGAACTGCGTTCCCAGCCCCACAAACACTTTCTTCTCAAGCATGGTTCACATAATGATTGAAAATAGTAAAAACGTAAATGTAAAGTTATCGATCATGCTGTATTGTAGTGAACTACCTGAGAGTTAGTTTTTTTTCACTAAATTAAGAATTTAAATAAAATGACGATTTCACTGGCTCATATGTTGAGAGAATAAAAAAGGAAGCAACGCATACAACAACTAGGACAGACTCTGCTGTGATCTCATGAGAAACTAAAGCCAAACACTGTGCAGCTCCTTGGCAAACATTACACTTTCATTCACGCTTCAGGCACAACTGCAGGGCAGAAAGCGGCTCTGCTCTTAGTGAGGAAATGGAGGCTGAGAGGTATCGCGAAGATGCAGTCTTCCTGCCGGACTTTACCCTGCAAAGGAGACAGTGATCTCAGGAAGACTGCTGACCGGGCGCCAGGAAGAGGTACACATCTCAGGACCTCTCATGTCATCAGCCAAGTGGCATGGTCTCTTTCAGACATGTAGGGTACCGCAAACATATTATGTACCATGGCATGATAGAAATACAACTTTACTGAACAGCGTTATGAATCACTAAATGTACAACACATCATTGAACACACACAAAATTATCATGGCTAAGGAAAGTAAACTAAAGTAGACATGGAAAACAAGTATAGAGAAACATTTTAAAGTTAAGCTACTAAGGGAACTTTAGATTACATGTGTACTGAGCTGGAGATGAAGCTCAGTGGTACAGCATTTATTTATTGTGCAAAAGGACTTGGGTTTGACTTACCAACATACACGTAATATATTCATTGTCTATTTATTTTTTGTATTTTAAACAAAAGGTGTTCTTCTAATGGAAAAAATAGATAACTAAATACGATATGAATTAGTAAATTAGTAACGTAATCCCAACCTTTTATTGCTTTTCTCCATTTGAGTTATTGTTTCTTCACTAAATTGTACATGATTATTGTAAAAATATATTTTTCTTCATTACAGAAGTCTAGAAAATATCAGTAATTATAAAAATATATAGTACATTAAAACTTAGAAAGTCTTCCAAATATTTTCTAACCAAATTTTATATATGTGCTCAAACCGGATTTGCACCAGATTGCTAAATCCTTACCCAGGAGCATGCTGATACTGGTTTACTTCTTAAAAATCACATAAACTTTATGAATTTTCCAGGATGATCATAAGACTTTACACAAAGATTTTTTAAAAAGGGAATGCCAGGTGTGGTGGCACATGCCTGTAATCCAGCACTCTGGAGGGTGAGGCAGGAGGATCATTGCAAGTTGGAGACAAGCTTGGGCTAGAAAGTGAGCTTAAGGCCAGCCTGAACTGCAGAGTGAAACCCTGTCTCAAAAAGACCAAAAAAATTAAATTAAATTAAAAATGTAAAAATCTCAAATTTAACCCTGAAAAGTAATTCAAATTATCTTAGGGGTTTATTGAACTACAGAGTGTTTGACTTTGGAAGAAAGCTTGGAAGAAATGTACGTACATTATCATCCTTGAAGTGTGAGTCTTTGTCCACAGGAAATCATAACAGAAAGCACAAGACTTAATAGAGTGAAAATGATTATTATGCTAGAAATAATATAGGAAGCTTTGCTTGTAAATTCACAAAGAATTAATTAAATAATACTTACAATGTTTACACTGAAATTTATAAATATTTTTCTTATGCCTAACTTGTCCCCAACAACAGACAAAAGTTACAGCAAACTTGGTGTCCTATGAGCTTTACTTTATATCCCTGTTCCGCCATAAGAATCAAGCCCTTTGAGATCAGAAACTGTTTCTGCTTTGCCCATGTCTATGTTCACAGTGTATTTAATACCATACTGCACCTACCAAATGTCTTTGGAAAAGGGATCTTTTCATCCATTTAACTATGTGAGGAAACTATGTCTTAAGAAGGATGCCAAGTAAGGTGGGACACACCTATAAGCCCAAAGCTCGGGAAGGCTGAGGCAGAAGGATGAAAGTTTCAGCCTGCCCTGAGCTACTTGGTGATGTAACCCAAACCTCTTATCTAAAAAGGGGGACATAGGGATGTAGCTCAGGGCAAAGGTACTGAGTTGAATCCTCGGTACCAAAACCAAACAAACAAATCAGGAAAAAATACGATTGCTTGAAATTGGTACAGTTTTAACAAAATGAGTTTTATTCTTCTTCTGAGATTAGTGGAAACCAGACATGGTGGTACATGCCTGTAATCTCAGTACTCAGGAGGCTGAGGCTGGAGGATCATTGTGAGTTTGAGGTCAGCCTGGGCTATGTAGTGAGTCCAAGACGAACCTGAACTGTATAGTGAGACAGGGTCTAAAAATGATCAAAAAAAAAAAAATAGTGGAATGGTTAGTGGAACAAGATCGACAAAATAATTTATTTTTCCCTTAAGTATTAAAATGTATATGAAATTAATTTTGTTTAAATAAATATTATCTGAGAAATACTTTACAAAAAAGAAATACTCTTTTGGAAATCATTTCTCTGATCATTGTTTTCTATACTTGTAAAAGATATTAAAATTTTAATGTGGGATATTTAGTTCCAAGTTTTTCTTAATTGAATTCTTATTAAGCATGACAGAATTAATTTATAAATGGGCAATAGCCCAACCAAACAGAATTGTGACCCCAAGCTTTCATCAATATACCCCAGCAACAAATCCAGTGTCTGAGTTATTTTCTCATTGCTGAGCCCCAATCCCTGACACCTACAAGTTAAGGAAATTTTCTGTGGCTCACAGTTTGTGGAGGCTCAGTGCATAAGGGCTGCTCCAAAACCTGGCATCAGGACAGAGAGCATCACAGAGGAGAAGGAGCTCATGACATGACACATGATATTGCACTGGGAAGCAGAGAGAGAGAGAGAGCTAGATCACAGGATGAGCAGACAAGATAGAATTCAAGCCACAATCCATCCAATCACCTTCCAAAGCTCCACCTATAAGTATATGAGGCTTTGAGGCACATTTTAGACACAAACCATAACATGCCACAAAACGGAAAACAACTGAAAGCGAGACCATTAAGATTCCTAGCTTAACTCATGATACGGGGAGCTAAATAATAACCTTTGTAACAATCAGCCCAGGATGGACTGGACTTAATGAGACTGCAAGCTTCCCAGATTTTTGTTTGTAATTTCTACTGAGGACCAGCCAGTGAAAGGCAGATTTGCACCCCTAAGCCATGCTACAGAATGCAGCACTTCTGGTCAACCATCCTACAGCTTCCCAAACAGCCTCCAGACAGGAAGCCTCCATGCACTGAGACTTCCTTTTAATCCACTACAAAGTTTTCTCTCTCTTTTTGTCTCTCCCAAAGCCAAAATCATAACGATTGACTTCTTCGCTATAGCACACTCAGAATAGTGCTTACTTTTTTCTTTTGTTGGTCCTCATTTATTTCCAGAAAACTTCTTGTCAAATACATATCAACAGCTCTGCTATATAACTAAATATGTATTAAGACATAAGAGTCTGTGCTGGTTTCCTGAATAAAATGATGCCATAAAGATGATTATTAGAGTTATGCATTCACAACATGGACGAAAATAATATTAATTTACTTTCAAAAACCAAAAGAAAACTTTCTAAGATCTGCTGACCTACTTTACACATATTTATGAGTTCAGAAATAGATCCCTTTTATTTTATATATATGCTTCATTGTCAGTGTGATTCGAAGTATTCTGAATCACCTTTCTGAAAATTTTATATCAATAGTCAATGTATGAAAAAATTCATGAAATATTGTTTACTCAATTTGAATTGTTTTTGCAAATTCAAAAGAACTCTACTGCTATTTTAGATGTTTCATTTTGAGACAGTCTGACGCTGTTACCCAGGCAGTCTTTGAACTCACAAACTTCCTGCTCAGAGTGTTCACTGGTCCACATGACCTGCCTGGCCTATTTAAACACTTTTAGCTGGCTTATGGAATTTCTCAGAATTGATGTTTTCTAATAAAAATATATTGTCTATATGCTAAATTTAAAAGTCTTAGACAAAATCTTATAATTTTTCTTCACGTTTGAACACAATGTAGAAAACCCCAAATCATCATATCATGATTCCATCTACTTTCCAGGAAAGAATTCTTAGTTAATCTAAAGTTACTCTAATTAACATGCCAGTTTTTAACATGTTGTAAATTCAACATGCTGGTATAATATTTAATGGGGAAATATTCCATTGATCATAAGATACAGTAACCAATTATTAAAAATAAACATTGCTTCATAATTTTTGAAGAAACATATAACCTTGAAAAATAAGGTACAATGATGGGAACCTTGTATACCCAAAACTATTCTGGTCTACATTTCCTTTCCTTTAGTCTTTGTCTTAGAACTCCAACATTTCTTACTGCCAACAGAAGTGCTTGGAGACAAAGTTATCACTAATCTTTGAGCCATGAAATAAGAATCCAAGACATAAAAGTCAAATGAGGGCCTTTTAAAGGAGGGTAATAAATCCAGCATTCCCCAAGGGAAGAGTGCACAGATGAATACCTTGCACCAACTGAGTTTCATAAAATTCTACTATTTGAGATGCTTTCTGTGGAGCATGAGGACAATGGCTGGATTCTCAAATACCCCCTAGGAGGGCCAAATTCTTTTCAATAAAATAAAAGTATTATAACAATTTTGAAATTTAGAATGTAAGAAGGATTGTCCAAAACAGACTTTTGAATCTCCAAACTTCACTTATCAATATATATTATGCACAAAGCCAAAGTATTTAGCAGCAGAACTAAATACTCAGTAAACCATTAATTTAAAAGGAGGAATGCTATTTCTCCTTTCCACTACATGGTTCTTGTAAGAGTATTTACAGTGCCTTGGAAGATAAGTGGGATGGAATACTTGGCACAAGAAAGAGAGAGAAAAAGGGAAATGAGAAAAAAATGAAAGAACCGTTCGATTAGAGCACAACTTGACTTGAATTAGCGTTCACCTTGCCTGTAATTTCGTCGGATGTTGAAACTTCTGGTAAGACGGGGACCAGGTAAGCAGCAGAGAAAGATCCTTCTGGCGGATCGCCACCCAGATACTAAAATAGCGCAACATGAAAAAGACTAGAAGGAGAGAAATGGGTGCCCTGGTGCCATGGACCCAGGAAAGATCTGAAACGGGAATTGAAGCCCTCAGAAATAACGAACAAGACCTCTCCGGGAGGAAAAGCTCGGAGGGCCGTCAGGTGTAGTGAGACCAGGAGGCGGAAAAGAAAGGAGCCACGCTCCACACACCCCCAAGCCGCTCCCTCAATCTGGCACTCGCAGCTGCAGCCTCAGAAGCCCCCGCCTGCGGAGACCTGCTGACTCGGACAGGGGAGAGCGGAGTCCTGAGAGCTGGTCAATAACCAGGGAGGAGAAAGTGCAGCTCGGAAGGGAAGCAGGTGAGGTCAGAAGGTGTGGTCAAATCCAGTGTGAGGACTTGAAGATATGACAGCCACAGAAGCAAAATCCCCATTCTACAGAAACCTTTCTAATCAGTGCCCTGAGGCAGGGCGGAGACAAGGCAACCAGTGAGCAGCCCAGCACATCCAGCTCTACGCATGCCCAGAGGATATGGCCTCGCACCTCTCCAAGGTGTGAGCAAATACCAGCAGAGAGTAGCAGAGAGGAGTAGAAGCCACTCCAGAGCCACAGTAATTCCCAGAGATCCAGCCATAAAAAAACATGGGACCTGGAGCTCAACAATAAGAGAGAGCTGCAGACAGAGGTGGGACACAGGACCCCACGCCTTTCTCACTTCAATACCAAGCAGGAAGCATAAGTTGAGTTACCAGGCTTCAGCACCCACCCTGGACTCCCTCTCTGAGCCATGTGAGACACCGGGACTATTCACCATGTGTTTCTGACAACAACCAGCTGAGTTGACGGACTTCAGGATTCACCCTAAACTACTAATATGAGCACCAAGAAAGTCTTCACACCACTTGCATATATGAACCTTGTAAGAGCCCACAGCGTCAAACTACATGAAAAACAGCAGTCCTGGAGCCTGAAAGACAACAACATACTCTACACAGCATACCCGAAAAATCCTCCAATTCTCTCCTTGAACTAATAACTAAGCTTAGTGCACACCCTGGACTACCACAGTGAGCACAAGTGGGAGGAGACCTCACGCCACTTGTGCCCAGCTGCGTAAGTACACCCAATGCCCAGCTGCAAGAGGTGGGGAATAGCAACAGTGGAGATTGAGAGGTGGGGGGAGGCCATGACGTGGAATTAAGGTGCAGACCTGCTTCTCTAACTGGGTGAGAATAGTCTCCAACGAGTCATAGGTGCCTACAGAGGGGACACCAGGGGCTTCGACGGGGAGCCTGGTGGCCTGTGGGGGGAGGGGCCTCCCATTCCGCCCAACCCCGAACGTGAAGACCACACCAGGGCAGAGCCGGGCAGTATGCCCAACCCTGGGAGAGGCAGTCCCTGGATCCAAGCCAAGCAGTACGCCTCACCTTCGGCAAAAGTGGCCCTGAAGACTCACCTGAGCCTCCGGACTCGGATACACTGTATCAAGGCAGAACCTGGCGATTCACTGTGTAAAGCCGCCTACTTAACCAGACAGCCAATGGCTGAGAGGGTTTGCAAATTATAGTCTTTGAAGATGGATGCTTCTCCAACTCCTGCCATAGCAATTTGTGAACACCCATGTTTCACACAGTATAAGTCAAAGCAGCCAAGTCTCTTTCCAATGGGAGAGCACGAGGGAGTAAATAAACCAAATAGTATAGTTATGGCAAGACGACTGAAAGGGTGGTAGAACAATGGAGATGAGGTGGAGAAAACTGCTTGATTGAACAAGCCATCATTTGTACAACTGAGTAACAAAGATGAAGATAACAGTATGTTATACAGTACCTAGTGTCAACTCCCTACTATTTTCTCTGTAATTTGCTATTTTCTTAACTGTTTTTGTGTTAACAAATGCAAAGATAATATGTAATACAGCATTCAGTGTTAATTCCCCACCATCCTCTCTATAATTTAGTATTCCTTTATTGTTTCTGTTTTAACAAATGTAAAGATAATATTATGTAATACAACATCCAGTGCCAATTCTCTACTATCTTCTCTATAATTGGGTATTTTCTGTATTGGTTTTTATGATATTCTGGTTTATAAATCTCCATTCTTTTATCTTAAAAGAGTATCATTAGATGGACAATGATGCAGAATGCATAAGTACATGTCATCAGACTCTGTTACTTAGAAATATAGCATTGGTCTATAGGAAAGGTCATAATGGAATGAAAATATAGTTGGAAAAAGATTCAATAGAGAAGTCCAGATATCAAAATTTACATACTGCAATACACAAGAGTTATGTCATCTTTTTAAACCAGAGGCCAGTGTTTTCCTACAGATACTTCACTAGTAGATGCCAATCTAAATACAAAACAGAACATATATCATTGGTATTTTTAACATTTGAAAATATTTTCCTTTTTAACTGATATCTAAAAACATGAAAATTATGTATATTAATGAAGTGCCAAATAGTATGTTGGTATATCTTTGCTATTTTTAAGTTTAAATTTATAGGACTCTGTCAACACCGTTAAGAGTGTAAGCATATGGAAGTAAAAATACAGATATGTGAACTATGTCATGAGACACTGGCATTTCATCAGAAAAATATACTATTTGTCCTTTTGAGAAATACTCATAGTTAAATATCCTTAAGTACAGAGTTCACTCATCTCTCAAAGCTCACAGAGCTATTGTTTCATAAATGATTTTTCAATTACAAATGATACTTAATGCTGACATATAATCCTTCAGTTATAATTTATGGGGTAACATTCCTTTTCCTAAGGAATTTATGTGTTATTTTAATAACAAAGTTAACGTATAAATTCCTTAGTAAATGAAAATTAAATAATACCCTTTCTTGTGATTTTTATGATCTATTCCCCATTCAAACTATTGAAAAGCTATTATTATACAACAGATACAAATAGACATTCAGGATGGAAAGCTTCAAACAGAGCATAAATTTGTATTCAAGAATCCATTATAGGCTAAGAACATGAAAGGAAAAAGGAAGGAAGGAAGGTGGGAGGGAGGGAAGGAGGAAAGAAAGGGAAGAGAAGAAAGAAGGCAGGAAGAAGTGGGAGAGAGGAGGAGAAAGAGTAAAATCAGCTGAGGTATTGCTTTAGAAGGCTGGAGGAGCTGCCTGTGGAATTGGAAATGATGTTAGTAATGTAATGGTCTGTGTAACCTCATGAGCTGTCAAATCCTAGGCTGCATAAGACTAATAGCTCTTTTATAAAGAGTTTCTTTTAACACTGTGCCCCAAACTCAAAGGCGCAGAACAGTAGCCATTTAAGGGCAGAGTGATAAAGACTCACTTACTTAGGTTGATAAGCTTTCTCAGGAGTAGCATTTTGATTCTGAAACAAGTCACAGAACTCATTAGCAGAACCAATGGCAATGATAATAGACTATGACTACCTTTAATTGTCTTTCTGTTGTGTTATGCACTTAAAGGCCACATTTAGAATGAGAGCTTTGAAAGTAATTTAATGGCAGGGTTTCGATTTTAAAGTAAGATAATCTCACACCTGTAACAAGATCAGTTCTGCTTTAGGCACATGTCTTGGGTCACCTTCAGTAAACTTTGTTGACCACATAAAATGAAAACACTAAGATAATAATGATTGTGAAAAGAAATAAATGGGTCTCATCACTTAGTATGCAAAGATGTTAACTTTATGAAACATGAAATAAAATACTCGCTACAATCCTGGCTCCTACTTCAAATGGTAATCCAGAGTTTGAAGCTCCAAGAGTTTTAAATAGGCCCTATCATTATATATTGCAGAGATTTTTAAGGGTGTCAGTATGATGTAGAGAAGTACGTGAGTTTAAGTAAGCAAAATCAATATTATAAAATAATGTTATATTTATAGAAACATAAAAAGAATCTTGTTTTATTTTTAATAAAAACTCCAGAAAGTAAGCCCATAGAGACAGGACTTTGCTCGTTATTGTAAAAGAAGGAATAATTTGGATAGGGAAATGTTTGATTTTATTGAGGCCAAGCTTAGATTTTAAAAGCATTAGAACTTTTAGCAAGAAAGAGCTGTGGTCTTGGGCCCCGAGAATGCGGCTGTAGTCAGGGGCTGGTATATGTGTGGTCTGGGGGCTTCAGACTGCCGACCTTGCACTGTGCACTTCGGTGCGCTTGTGAGTCTCTTATGTGAAAAATGCTCTGGTTCATCTTATGTATCTGCATTAGATTTAAGACACTGTATGGTTAAGTGAGGGATACGCAATAATTTATCAAAGTGCCTGCCGTGTCCAGGTATTTAAAATGCTTTTCTGAGAGTGTAGTGAATGAAATATCCCTAAATTTTATCTCAGTAGTTATGTTAAATGCTTCCCATAGAATAGCACACTCGAGTAAGGGGGGCAAGTCCCTGGGTCCAATCACCTCTAATGTTCAATCCCCACATTAATAACTAATTAAATGATAAAACAACTGCAATAACCAACTAGATGCTGGCATTTCTTCATCAAATGTACCAAACAATGTGACTTGGGAATGGGAGAGGTACAAAGATTCAGCGAACTGTCCACCAGGATTCTGCGGTTTCTTTCCCTTTCTCTCATACACAAAGGCTGCTCTGAAACCAGCTGAAACCAAGAAAGCTCGATCGCAGTGCTCTGGATGAAGGTCCATCAAACTAGGGCAGCTGTTGCTTTAACTTCCATTATTTTTTCTTTCAAATTTGTAATGACTTTTCCACATATTTCCTCTGGGGGAATATTTTTATATAAGAACCACTATACTAAGAATGAGAAGTGAACTACTTAGTCATTTTTATACCTTTAATGGTATAGTTTAGAAACGACTGGAGAAGTTAAAACTGGTTATAGCCCCACTGTGCAAACAGGATACTTAATAGAGTTTGAGCAATAAAGGGACCAAACATGTAAAACGTTTTGGTTTCAAACTGAGTACACACTATGTATGAAGCATATTACAAACACAAAGCAGAGAAATACCTTCCTCCTGCCTGATTTATTCCATACTTGCAAAGATACAGATGATAAATAGATAATTAAAATAAATTACAATGGATGGTGTGACAAAATGTGGAAATAGGCCATGTTAAATCTCTGTGGGAGAAAATAAAATGGGGAAAAAACCCAGTGTCCAGATTAGGAAGGACATGTTGGGAGAAGTAATGGCACTTCCTGAAGCATCAGAGGAAGTTAGAAATTAATAAAGGGTAATTGCTCCAGAAAAGAAAGCACACGTGCTACTGGAGGCAAGAAAGCTTGCCTGTGTGCAGAACACAGTAGACAATTCTAGTGTGAAGGAAGGAGCAGGGCTTAGACCCAGCCCCTAGCATGTGAGGACCACGATGACTTGCTGAGAAGGCCTAATGGCAGACAGAAGAATATTGGAAGGCGTAAAAAATAAGTTGTGACTTTTCACGTTCCTATTAGAAAACAGTTTTCTGACATGAGGATGGAATACCTTAGAATCTGGCAATTAACTTAAAAACAAACGATGGAAACTTGAACCAAGGTGAAAGGAGAGATGGTGAAAATATCTGAGTAGCTTAAAGAGATATTAATCACCTCAGCGAGGAGGACGAAGGAATTGATTAGACACGGTGTGTGAAGGAGGGAAAAGCTTACCGCAGTCACTGGACTTCTTATTTGAGCAGCTAGATAAATGACGGAATCATCTCGGTAATTTTTGTGTGTGTTCGTTTCACCTATTTCTTTTATGGAGCACGGAAATGTATCTTCTAGCCTCAAGCGACTAATTTTTAGCCAATCCTATGTGTGACACTAATAAAAGCCACTTTGGAGGCCAATTCTTGGGAACATCCTATGCAATCTAAAAGCCATGCTATTTCCTGCACAGCAAGATTACAATTACTCTTCAAAATCTTTCAGCCGCGGTGTCGGTAGTCATGTTTTCCCTGCTTCTACAACAAAACTTTCCAAAAGACGTGCCTATTTCTGACTATCGTTTTAAAAGCGTAACAGGTAAATCTTACTGTACTAATCCATAAACGTGGCAAGAATTCTTTCTTACTATAGATCATAACTTCCTATTCTGATTAAGGGAGAAGTCAGTCAATGAATAGAGTTTTTGGAGAAGAGAAGTCTAGAGAAATAGGTTTAGAATGGGAAAGCACGGAGGAGCCAGTTTCAACGTGCTGAGTTTGCATTCTTGTGTCATATTCAAGGGTAGAAGAAATGCATATCTGAAATTTCAAAATAGCGAGTAGACTAGAAATTCAAATTGAGTCATTGAATTATAAGTTATTGTTGATACCTTGAAAATGATTCATATGATTTAATTATGTCATTACATCCTCATTTCAGTTTCATCTAAAGAATATTTTTAAAGAAGTCCACATCTAAATAATATTTTTAAAGAAGTCCTATCATATCTATGTATTTAAAATGGAATGACAGCATATACAAATGCAGTATAATTTTTCATTGTGTGTTATATTGTGACTCATTAGGATAAAGCATCATCCTTGGCAATCTGTGCTTTCATAAATTAAAAGAATATGTTAAAGTATTTTCTCTAAAGTTAACTGTGTAAATACACTATTTTGACCATCTTTAATTGGACAACCATAATTCTGACACTAATTTGTCTCATTACTGTTTAATTTTAAAAATTGTAGATGGTGAAGGAACAGTCTATTCTTTTTTAGTGAGTGCCTCACGAATTGTGAAAAGTCAGTTTTACTAAATTTCCTAGGTTTAAACATAAGACTAGAATGGTGCAAGAGTAGAAAACATGTTTCCAGTTTACTCATTTCAGTAATGGTTTTTGATGCAAACCTCCAGCGGTGCACAATGTCCATATAGAAGCCTGGATATTTCCTAGTTTCTCTCTGTCTTTGTTCCACTTTTTCATTCCAGTTCATTCTCAGTTCCTATTATTCAGAGAAACACAGCCTGCAGCCAAAGAATGCTAACTGCTAAATACACTAAGGAAAATAAATAGATAAATATGGCTAAAAGTAGCAGTAACCCTAATGACTTGATGGAACATCATTTGTGAAAAATTACTGATTTTAATATATGGGTATGCTAGACATTCACTTAAATGTTTTATAATGAATGTGAAAATTTATTAGAATTTTTCCCAAGTTTAGAAAAGTCTTCAAAAAGAGACCCCAAAAAGCAAGACCTTAATAATGTTTTGTTAAGAAAATCATTTGATATTGTATGGCTTGTTTCAGATATTTGTTCTGAAATTTAAATATCAAATTGTCTTTTTGTTTGTCATACAATAAGAAGAAATTATGCAATATAAGAGGACAAGACAATGGAAAACAACGTGAAGTGTACAACAAAGATAAAAATTCATGGTTCCAAAGAATAAAATTACCTTTGCAAAGGTAATGAAGTAAAATTTGAGCAAAGCAGCCAGATGACATGAAATATTTTAGAGAAGAAAAAATGGACACAGATAGGTCTTTTGGAAGGGACCACTACTACCAGGGTAACAACACTCAGGTGAATAATAATATAATGAAAGTGTATACAGAACACATTCAAAAACTAAAGCTGAGACATTATTATGTTAAATGTTTTATCAGTCAAGAAGTCATTAATTTTCTTCCTGCCATTTTTGGAGGCATTCACTGATCATCTTTGTATTCTGAAGCACATTGAAATGTACCTACAGAAGGTCAAGCACCATCCAATATAAACTTTTTAAAAGCTTAGAATTGAGAGATTTATGTATGAGCTCCACAAAATTACTGTCATTTCAATGAGAAAGACAAATTTAATATCACATGTTAAGACCTATGTACTTACAAATTTAATTAAACGTTTAAGAGAGCCAATCCCGCAAATCTGTTGGGTAAACCTCGCGTTGGATTTGGAATCATAGGAGACACTGCCCTGTGCTTCGGAGGGGGGCAACGCTGAAAACTACCAAAAAGAAAGTTGAAGTTCGTGTGAGATGTTTTCTTTGCCTGATATCTATCCATTTAACGTCATCCCCAACAATGCACTTGCTAAATTGCAATCACTGCTGAGGACTGAATTAGAGGGCCGCACAACTGTCGGGCTCTCACCATTTCTGAGAGACAACTTAATAAAACATTTACCTTCAGAAATGGCTGTATGGCCAAGCCAGTTCAAATAGATAAATGCTTATGCTATGGCCAAATGACTCCAATTACATGTCATTTAATGGCCTGTGTATTAATATGAAAATAAAATTTAAATATTTTTCAAATTAAAATATCCTAAATACACATAACTCTAATAGAGCAAGACCCCTTGCCACCTTCTAGTTTAATAACCTGTATACTTTGAAATCAGGTTCAGAACTTTTTAATCTCCCCCCAACTAATAGCACCCAAAAATCATTGATAGTGTCTTCCTACTGTGACTCAATTAAGTTCTCATTCAATATTGTGCCTTACTCCCTATTCCTCAGATTAAGAAAAATGCTATTTCAATTAGAGAGACCATATCATACTCACTTAGCACTCAACACTATGTTAACAGGTTCCCCACTGTAATTGCATAAAATGGCCTGTGGGATTTTCCTGTCTCTGAGAGTGTCAGTTCCCTGGTGCATGACAAACTGACAATTCCACAGTAAAATTTTCCAGGCTCCCCATTGTGGTGAATACCTCAATGTCATGAAGATTTAATTATTTAGTTAGCGTAACTGATCTACGTTGTACACCACTTCCTGTAGATCTCTAACAGGAGTAAACTTTAGTTTCTCAAGGGATAACTCACTTTCCTTGATGTCTTTCATTTCCTGGTTTCACTTTCTCCTTCTTCTCCCCCTCCTCCTGCTTTTTCCTCTCCTCCTCTTCCTCCTCTTTCTCACCCTCTTCCTTATCCTTTTTCTAGACAGGTTTCTGTAGTCACTGAGCTGCCTAAACTGGGTCCAAATTTGTGCTCTGCCTGCCTCAGCCTCCCAGAGTGTTGGGATACCCTGCCGTTCTTTCCAGAAATCAGTTCAGAAGCAACGTACTTGTACTCAAATCCTTTTCTGAAGGCCTGTTGTCTATTTTTTTCACCTCTTTTTACATTGTGATGACTGAAGAATCTTAGATCTACTTAGTGAGACCCATGCAAAAGTCTATTGTGTAAAAAAAGAGAGAGAAGGTCTGTATGCTATTTCACTCTCCTGCCTTTCCACTTCCGTCCTTTAATACTTCTGGTATTGAAGGTGTGTGCACCTGGAGCTGTGCTACCCTTTGTGACCCAAATAGTGATGCCATGAAAGATATTTAGAATCTGGAAGAGGTCATAAGTAATACTGAGACCTTGAATAGTTGACAAAACCAACGGAATACTCTGTTTTGTGACAAAAATAATCTCATACTTATTTAAAATCAAATATATTGTTTCTCTTTCTACTATGTGATTTACTGAGCCTAATAAAATATTCAAATTTTATACTAAAAGTCATCTTTTTACTGTACAATGAACAGAAAAGCAATTTAGAAATTTTCATTGAATTCTTTTTAACCTATAGTATTAGTCCTTTTATATATTTCAGAAATTTTTCTTCCTCCACAAATTTAAAAATATTTTCTTCTGTGGTGATTAATTCAGTTTCTATCCTCAGTTTGTTTATTTGACATATAAACAAGACTTTAGTAGTTAATTCCCAGTACATTTTCAACTTTAAATGATACTCCTAATAAAACCTCCAGATTCATTTTCCGTGTAAGAACACAGTTTCAGGAAAAGATGCTAAAATATTCTTGTAGTGTAGTTATCAAATACAAGACAAGGTGGTCATAAGTAAATTGTTTCCCTTAGATTTAGAAATCACACTTTCACATGTGTAGTACTATTTATAAGAGCAAACAAAATGTTTTAAGAAAAGAAGTTTTCTGGACATGGAAGTATAGGAAAAAATGAGACTCAGTAAATCGGTCCAACTATTACAGTGTCTTACAATTTCTGGATTTGAGGGATTCAGAAAGCCAGTCCAAATAGTGTGTGTGTGTGTGTGTGTGTGTGTGTGTGTGTGTGTGTGTGTGTGTACTGTGTGCATTATTTACTATAATCTACAGTGTTATACTGAAAGGTGCAATTAAGACATCAATTTTCTATGTGAAGCATAGACAAATAAGGGTTAAGGCATATAACTACCTAGACTGTCATAGTAGACAGTTTTGGATTTAAACTAATATGGTCTGGTTCCATAGTTAATGCTCTTGACCAAGGGATACTGCCTCATGCTTGCTTTTATGCGAAAGGTGATCTCTACAGAGACAGGGAAACAATTCATGGTCTTCCTCAGGACTTAATGGTGTCTTTAAAGTCAACCTTTGTTATTAATTTAAACCCAACTAATTATGTTCTAAGTACTTAATTTAACTTCACAAGTATTTTGTTGTAAAAGAGGTTGGCCATAAAAGGTGAAAGTTAGTAACCTCTACAGTAATATGTCTTAGCATTGTAGGTTATAACATCCATATATAATCCATTTAGCCTCATTAGTCTCCAATAGTATGAACAAATACATACATTGAGAAAAGTCATTTCTGAATATGTAAGCGTGAAAACTAAAAGGACTGGAAAACAGTAACTTCAAAGGATATGCACAAACACACAGCCACATGTGGTAATGGCCACTTTCCGGGGCTCCCAGTGGCAGCATACATAGGTGTTATGTTATTTCTAATGACACTGCTTAAGGTTGTCTATATTTAAGTACGATAAGCATACACTTCATTGTATGTAGTGAACAGCTCCAGAATACACTATTCACCTAGAAAATGGCTTTATATTTGATATCTATGAATCTGTAAAATAAGCATAGTAGGGCATAAATAGTCACGTTGTTTTCAGGATATAAGATAATGCATGTTGTCTATTATAAATGTATTTCTAATACAGGCATATGGTTTTTAATCTAAGTCAATTTTAAGCATTCATTTTATCAGCATAATTATAGATAATTACTATACTGAGTATTTATGACCTTGTTTGGATGACATACTATTATACATTTTTTCCTTTTTAGAAAACAGTTCTCATGGCAGTTGAATCTTCTGCTTCCTTTACTACCTTCTCATTTCTCTCCTCATCAACTAACTGTGGCCTTCTGTGGAATTCAGTAACCAGTCCTCTTCTGAATTTTACTTTTACCTTTTAGTGACCTTACCTAGCCCTATGGTATTAAATGTCATTTATATATTCATAACTTTTAGATTGATATTTGTAACCCGACCCCTTGCACAAGCTGTAGATATATATCCAGCTGCTTACTCAATATCTTGACTGGTATGTTTACTGGAGAATTCAAAACTGTCATATGTAATATGTCACGCATGATCTTCCTCTCAAATTTTGTTCCATCCACATGTATCAGCCTCAGATGATAGAAATTTCATCCATCCAATCACTCAAGTCGCAACTTCTCTGATTCTGTGAGGCCATGTATGCAGTTGTCCAGGAAATATTACGACTCTAAAATCTTGTGCTATCTGCCACCACTCTGGTCTTTATAGATAGATCTTAAATTGCTGTCCAATTTGGTCTCCTGACAAGGCTCACTATTTTCACTGCTGTCTTTTCTCAGGGTATTCTGTGAGCCCCAGAAGAGCAGAAAGAGCTTTTGCCCCTTCTAACAAATATGATCCCATTAACATCTGCTTAAAATTCTCCAATGGAATCCAATGTTTCTCAAATTCATAAACAAGTCCTCACAATGGCTTACAAATCCCAATTTAACTGTGATCTTTGACCTGATATCTTTCTATTTTACCCATTTTCCTTTCCATTTTATCTACACTGTCCTTTTTTTTCTTTTAAATTAACAGATATATTCCTACCACAAGGCCTTCACATAAGCTGTTTTCTCTACCCTGGGTTTTCCTTCTTATGATATTGCCATGTTTACTTCTAATACCTCTTATAAATTTTTGCTTAAATATTACTTTCTCATCCACTCCTACCATTGCCAGTTATTTAAAACTATAATCTGCTTTACTCATTTCTACTATTATTTTCATTACATTTAGCGTCTCCTAACTGACTATAGGACTTTGACCTACTTTATCAATTTCTTTTTAGCCATTGGTTCCACAGAAATTGGACCCCAAGGAGGAAAAGCTCTGTATCTTTGGGGTGAATTCATTCAGTCCAAATTTCTAAAATGATATCTAACATATAGTAGATTTTTAGTAGATTGCTGTGCTTGGACAAGGTTAATAGACCTTACTGTCTATCTAATCCAAAATACATCACCAACTATTGGATACCCTCTTTGAAATTACCAGATTCCTACTAATATTTTACTTAATTTATATGTAATGAATTTACACAAGTATATCCTTGATTATACTGTATAAAACTTTAATGGAATACTACACAGAAACACAGAAGTATCATAAAAACATGCAGTATCTTGTCCATATATGAGTGAATAATGAAGCCACAGACATCCTGGGAGTGAAAAAGAAAAGAAAATAATAGCAGTGGACACTGCGGTCAGCTTACCAGACCTACCCTCACTTCAGGAAATGTTGGCTACTGACAGCTCACCACTCATCCTCTGCTGCAATTGCCCTTCACAGAAGTGGTGTGTTGCCAGAAGCCATGTCTCCTCCCTACAAGCTCCTGACATAAAATAACTGGTCAGTACAGGGCTATGTAAATCAATGCCTTGCTGGATCCGGAACTATCTGTAAGTGGATTCCTAGTTCCAACGCTTCCCCTGGATTCACCTGTAATTTATGTTGCAAAAGTCTTAACAGTCAGTGTCTCCTTATAGACAGTCCTGTTGCCCTCAGTTCTTTGGAGTATTTCTTTTTTCCTTTGGATATTGTTCCCAGAATTGAACCTTAATAAATCTCCTACACATATATCTCTATAACCTAGACTGTAAAGGGGAACTATTACTTAAGGCAGTGTGTTTCTGATGATTTTACAAAACATAAAGTAAAATGGAATCTTGGATTGTTGCACTTCCTGCCTGGCTGAAATGAGGATCACGTCACAGGATATAGAGTATTGACAACACCTGGTGTGATGATCTGGAAAACTAAAAACTTCACTAGTGTTTAAAATAGATGAAATAATGGTGAGGGGAAAAGCACGCCCTTGTACAATACTTCAGACATTTGATACTTCAACGAAAAAATTCTACAAGGATCTTGGAACGAACAAGCTTTATTGGATATCACTGATACATTGAGGAAAGAAAATAAATCCCCAACTTATCTGAAGTATGAGAAGCAGGTGAACTCCTAAGCATCATAAAGTTATTTTTATCTCTGAAAGGCAAATCAGCCATACACCAGCTCAATAATTTAATTGTAAAAGCAGAGTTTCAGAGAGCTGTGAATTCTCCACTTGGCAAACTAAGCTTATACTAAATTCAAGTTTCTAATTGAGGTTCCCTACCAGTATGACAACTGGAGGGATGCATTTCAATGTGTTGAATTTCCAGATCAGTTAAATGAGATAAGCTTTTAGTAAAGAGCCAGTGTACATTTAAAAGTGCTCAGTCCTTACATGAAGAGAGATGCTTTAGATGTATCCCCTCATTTTCTTTAGTTCATCATAGCTGTATTTCCAATTGTCACATCACAACCCAGCATGGGAAGTACTGGACATACAAAGCAAGGAAAAGAAACAGATTTTTGCAAACAAACAAATAAAAAAGAGGTAGGCAAAGCTTATTGACAGAAGGTAAATACATATGGATTGGAGGGGGAATTAAAAAGGAAAAGAAACATATTTTTCATTTTTCTTGTATTACTACTTAAAATGTGGCTTTATAGCTATAGTTTGCATGACAATGTTTGTCTCACCACTATAGGATACATTTCCTTACTTCTATAATCAGTATATGTGTATCTTACCTTGCATTGTGTAGCAGAATGTAAATGAAATTGTAAGCTTGTTAAGAATGAGACTTTAATACAGGGAAATTATCCTGGCTTCTCTGGGTTGTTAATGTAATTATAAGGATTCTTAACATCAGAAGAATGGTAGTTATAAAGAGTAGAAAGGAGGCACATATTCAGAAAGGAGACGGGACTGTCAGGTTAAAGCAATGCCTGTGAGAAAGACATGATCTGACATTATACACTTTGAGGATGAAAATAGAGGTAAAAAGCCAACTAACTCAGGGGTAGGAGGCCCTGGAAATCAGAAAGAGAAAAATACATGGTTCTATTCTAAAGCTTCCAAAAATAACTTAGCCCTGCCAACACCTCAATGTTAACACAATGACTTATTCCAGAATTTTACCCTCTACAACTGTAAGATAATTTGTATTCAGTCATTCAGTCTTTGGGAGTGTGGTATAGTAACAATTCAGCACTCCTCCGAAATATAGAATTCAACATCTGGTCAAGGACCCTATGAGATAGTGCTAGAAGTAAGAATATAACAAAGACCCAAATTAAGTAAAATATTTATGCCAACCTTCCTTTCTATGCTACTGGTAAAACCAGTGCTTCAGTCTTGAAGGAAGAAAGTAGGAAGCACCAGCAGTTCCCACCAGCGTGCACTTCATGTTGTATATTTGTTCTCTGGAAAAACACTCCAGGAATTATTTTTGAAACTGTTAGCCAGTAACACCCAGAATTAATTTTTATGTTAGGCATTGCCCTTAGCAGTGCTTGGCTGATAGAGACCCACAGTCTGAGCTTAAACTTAGCGCTGTTATGAAGGATCATCTCAAGTCCGGGCTCTGTGGAGACCAGCTGAGATGTCTATGGCTAACTCATCACATTCAAACCCCGCGGAGGTACCATTTCTTTCATTTTTCCCCAGGTGTTTTTCCTCCAGACCACGCCTCAATAATCTTTCTGCATTCAACTCTCTGCTTCATTGTTTGTTTTCCAGTGTGTTCATTTAAAACAATAATTTTCTAAGGAAAAAATAACCAATTGTTTTCTCATGTTGAAATACCCAGCAACCTAAATAGTGAGTGAAGAACAGATTATGAGTTACCTGAGGCTTCTAAAGGATCAGAAGTGGAGCTCATCTCAGTATTAGCTTTCTTTTCTCAATTTATTTTAAACGTGGTGAGTTACAGATACCTGTTTTCTCCCGATATTTTGGGGAAGTGTTTTTGGTTCACCTCTACTACATGCTGTGATGTGTGTGTTAGGATTTACCCTAGCAATGGCAAAAATAAGGTCGTGTTTTAAGATGAAACAGCCAGAATGGACATAGTAAGGCGACTGATGCCTTTCTGTGAAGGCAGCGAACACCTGAATCCTGCTGGAGGGGCACTTCGTAAGCTGATTTGTGCAGCGATTGACTCATTCAACAAGTGCTGGTCAAGAACTTCCCAAATGTTTGTCACGTGTCCTAGTCACACTGCTGGCACAGCTGTGAAGAACACATACTATGTCTGTCTTTTGAGACAGGCTACAGATTTATAAACAGCCCTTTCAGTTTTGTATACCCAGTGGTCTAATGTATAAATAGTACATTCCTGAGCAAGCGTAGAGGTGGAGTAAACAGTCATAACAAGCAGCAAATGAAAAAGCCCAACCTTCAAACAGAGGATAACTTGGTCCGCTCATTGACCTGGAAATATTTGAGCGTGTCTGTGGGATATAATTAGAGGAAGAAGCAAGAAGAGAGAAGGGTAAGCAGGGGCCAAATCGTAAACTAGCTTGTAGGTGAGTGATGTTAAGAGTTTAGATCTTATTATGAAGGCTATAGGGAGAACTAGAGCTTAAACAGGGAGTAATCCGATCGGATTCGCCTTTCGGAAGTATCAGTGAAGCTCTCACAGTGCTTGACTGGCAGAGAACAGCCTGTGGGAGCTCTGCTGCTGGCCAACTGGACAACATCAGGGCCCGCTCAACCTTGATCTTTCTGTATCTGCAAAGATTTCATGATACGGTTCTGGCTCTGACACTCTGTTCATAAGACACAAATAAAGAACACCAGTAACTGACCAATACCCTGCGGAACGCATGGAAATTATTGGAGGTGGTTAACACAGTCTCTAAAATAGCCTGCTGGTATAAACCGTGGCCTTAATTAAGTCCGTGCTCAAGGATTACAGAACAGTTCCTTGACTAGATTATTAAAAAGCAATTTTGCTCAGGGCATGGACTATGCATTAGTGAATGTTTTCCTCATTACATCAGTATTTTCAAGTAATTTTTTCCAAGATGCCAAAGATGGGTGATGACCAGGGTAACATTGTGAACACAATATAGTAGGTTCCATAAAGGCTGGTTTTTTTTAGACAACAGAGGAAACTCTTTATATTTGTCCAGAGATTATTTTCCATAAGCTTCAGTATAAATCTAAGAATTTTATATGTATCAGAAGTTTTATTAACCATGAAGAAGTATGTACTTAACCTTATGCAGTAAGAAATCTTATAACATCTGATATTAGAAATGATCAGATACAAGACTTTGCTTACTGCTGAATGTTGCAGAACTCTATTCAGACTTAATCTTTTTAAAAGCAGTTAGTAATGGTCTTATCACCAGCATTTTGGTTTTCAGATCTCTGATCTCTTGAGTTTTACTCTTCTTACTGGTGTTTTTAAAAAGAAACTTTGCAGACTCTGCCTGTCCTGATAATGCCATACTCGGATGTGAAGGCTGGAAAAGAAAAAAAAAAAAAAAAGGAAATATTTGTTCAATGAATCTGAAATATAAATTATATGATGAAGTCTTCCCCAAAACAGAACCCTGCAAAAATAAATTTGCTAAAACATATTGAGCTAGAGAATTTAAAATTTTTGGAAACTATAGAAAAAGAGATTTTGTAAAATAAAATAATCCCTACTTATTTACATTTGTGTGTGTGTGTGTGTGTGTGTGTGTGTGTGTGTGTGTGTGAGAGAGAGAGAGAGAGAGAGAGAGAGAGAGAGAGAAATTAGGAACTTGTAGAAGATGAAAGTGTAATAATAAATACTTAATGCCAAATAATACAATAAATTATCTACATTGGAAAATACAGGGTATGCTAAGTTGGTTTACTTTTGATCCATTTGATTTAAATTGGTTTTGAATGACAATATATGATTTTCAGTATTAGCACAACAAATGTCCCATGGGTTTAATATGTGCCAATCACTGATACGTGTTTTTCATATATTTAATCCTCAAACACAAAGGTGAGGGTTACACTGATTATCCCCACGTTAAAAACAGGAGAAAGGAAGCACACAGAGAAGAGAAATGTCCTGAAGTTAAAACATGAAGTGGGTGGAGAAAATGACTGGAGTTTATTTACACCAAGTCTTAAACTCTAAGTCGTTTTCTTCTTCTTGAAAATGAAACCCATGTTAATAACATGTCTCCTATACCTCCATTAAGATTTTCACCTTGAATGTGGGGCTTAGCAACGTGAAAGAGAGGGCTATCTGAGAAAAAAATCCTCTTTTTAAGATAGAGAGGAAATGTTTGCAATTTGTAATTTTGGGTAATTAATAATGTATATTTGCAGTATATAGTAAGTACATTCACTTTAGGGAATTGGTTCATGTCTTTAGCAACCTTGATCATTTCTAATCTCTTTACTCTGCTCAGAAACCTTTTATTTTACCCCATATACCCTTCCTCATCTCAAACAAGTCTATAGTTTTTGATAGCATCTCTCTTTATTTCAATATTTTATTTGTTTATGTTTTATGTCTCTTGCTAAAAGAAAACATGCAATATTTAACCTTCTGGGTCTGATTTATCTTACTTAACATGATGGCCTCAAGTTCCATCTATTTTCCTGCAGATGACATGAGTCCAATATTCTTTCAAGCTGAGTAATATTCCATGGTGTACATATACCATATTTTCTGTATCTATTCATCTGCCGGTAGATATCTAAGGCTGTCTTGAGAGACTGTCTATTGTGAGTTGTGCTGCCATAAAATGGATTTGAGTGTATAATTATTAAAGAACTGGTCAGAATAAGTCACCTACCCAGTACTATAAGAAAAGTTCAACTCTTGATATAATCAATTTTTCTAATTAAGAATGTGTCATTTTTTAGGTACCTGCCTCTTAAAGGCAAATTACCACTCAACAACAGGAACAGGTCCTTCCTGTATGATTCCTCATATTTTTCTCTCATTATTAGACTTAGTCCATTCTTCTAAAATCTTCTGTTCCCTAGTCCATGTTAAGATCGATGAAGGCAGGAGATAATTATTCTCACGGAAGGATGCTAAGCACTTCATCAGTTTCTGCTCAGTTCCCAGAGCTGGCAGGAGGTCATCCACAATCTGGCCGGCAGTGTGTGCCTATATGAGAAAGAAACTTACACAAGTTATGACTCTTTACAGACAGGCAGCAAGAACTACCAGAAGCCTAAGATTTGTGGAATGTATTCCTCTAAGAGACAGAAAGTTTTCTCAAGGCAGAAGGAGTCATTTTGTGTGTGCCTTCCCTCACACTGCCATGGAGGAGCTCTCAACTCAGTCCCCTCTTCACTTCTGTCCTCCAGGAGGCATTTGCTGAGCTAAAGGGTTGCAGCACACCCGGTTTTAGGAGCAACAGATACAAAGCCAGGCCTGTTCAGGACAGTTCATTTCTGTCTCAGAATGCTACGCTGTCCTCACACTCCAGTTATCTTGAAAACCAGTAGAGAGGGGAGGGAGAGCTGGCTGGGCCACGGCTGCATAGGGATGCATGCTCTTGCAGTATTCAAGCACCATTTCCCTAAGTGGAGTCTTTCTGTCACGGAGACCTCAAGGACCACAGATAGTTTTAAAAAGGTGTGTAGTATTACGTAAAAATAAATCTGCAACCTAGAACCCAAGAAATGGAAAATGTTAAGTTAAATGTAACTTACATCAAACAGGGGATCAGTGCTCCAGGAAATGGAAAAATTAGACAATAGAGTTTAACATCTGTGGAAGAAGGACTGTCTCAGGCACTGTGAGGCTCCCAGACAGTGTTTGCTCCCACCTGCGCACCAGGAAGCCCTAGGCAGGGCTAATGTGCTGCCACAAACCCTGCAATCACAGACCCATTCTCGGTAGTAAATACTTGAGACTTCACTGAAAAGTTTGAGAGGTCACAATAAGAGAAGAAAGAAGAAGACTAATCCAGATATACACTGACACTTTGGAGCAGTACTTAATACTGTTAGGAGATTTTAAATGATTCTTAACCTATTGCCATTAGTATCGGTAGAGATATCTTTGCTAAATCTCAGTGTGAGTCATTAACAAGCTTTACATTTTGTTTCCCTTAACTTTGCCTAAAAGTCTTAGAATATTGAAATATTCTTAGTAAATATAAATATACTCTTTAAAATGTTATTATTTTAAAGTCTTAACATAATAAAAAAGAAGATACATTTTCTCATCTGCAGGTAGTAATCATAAGAATAGTCCGCTGTCCCAGATTCACAAACAGATTACCTGGCCTAAGATGTCCAGACAGTAGCAGCTTCCCAGCATACTAGTGTATTTCCTGAGGGAATCTATTTAATTACTCTATGGTAAAAATCAATGGATATTCAAGTTATTTCTCCGGAGTATTCAACATTTATTCAACGTTTACACAAGGAGAACTGAGAAATCCTTCACTGTCTTATGCTCTGAGCCGCAGATAATTGCAATTGAACCTTCTTAATTTTAATACATTTTTAATTATAGCCATGAAAACAAGCCCAAACATTTTAACATATCAATGCTAAACACGTAAAACTGCAACTCCTTTCTAGCATTTAATTTCAGCTAAATTCTCATTTTACTGCAATAGGAATTTCAGTACATCTAAGTTACCTCATAAGTATAGATCTAAAAAGGTAAATTTGCCTCTCTTTGAAATATGGTACATCACTCCTTTCTAAAATAATCAATATATAGCCTGTGAAATATATAAGGAAAAAAGAAAGGGAGATAGAAAATTTTGTGATTTACATATATGAGTGTACAAATTTGGCATTCTGCAAGAAAACCCAAGTACCTCCAACTATTTCTGAATTATACATCCTTTGGTTAGCTGGAAAACTAAAACTAGGTTGTGTGTGTGGTGTGTGTGTGTGTGTGTGTGTGTGTGTGTGTGTGATCCCAGAGATCAAACTTTGGTCCTTGCGCTTGCCAGGCAGGCACTTATTCCACTGAGCTATATACCCAGCCCTGAAACTAGAGTTTTAAAAACAGAATTCTTAAACAGTGCAGATATTTTAGCGCTGCGCAATCGCCATGAACTAGACTTTCAGTTTGAATGGCTGTTATTATTTTCATCCTTATCTCTGCCTCTCTGCGCTGTCTTTCTGTCTCTCTGTGCTGTCTTTCTGTCTCTCTGCGCTGTCTTTCTGTCTCTCTGCTCTGTCTTTCTGTCTCTCTGTGCTGTCTTTCTCTTTGCATCTACGCTCAAGGCTGCAGCGTGGGAGGCCACACTCACACTGCCTGCGGTTAGATGCTAAGCTGCACTTCTTGTAGACGTGCAGCGCTGGTTGTCTTACAGGACCTCTGTCAGCCTAGTTTGTCCAAGTATAGGGTGTAATACTGGATTGCACTCTTTGTATGCTATGGGGTTGCTCTCAAACGAGATTTTAAAAATCTAGTTTCAGGGCTGGGTATATAGCTCAGTGGAATAAGCTCTCAAGATTAAATGAAATAATTCATGTAAAGCAATAGACATAGTGTTTATGCAGAGTAAAGACAAAACAGTAGTTGTAATAATGTATAGCATTAGACTTAGAATTGTGTTATCCAAGACTTCTCAGTAAATAGGAAATGAATCATCTCTTCAAGTAGGGAAAGGACTTAAATTTCTATTTGCATGGGAATATAAAGCCACTTTTCTGGTGGTGAGTTTGGACTTGCTCAAAGCATACACGAACACATGCACACATGCACACACACCTACATACACACAGTTTCTCTGTGTGTGCACTTGTTTTTGTTTTCCTCTCTCAGAATGCTTGCCTATGACTTACTGCAAGGCAGGGCCATGTGCGCAGTGTCCAGTGGTGATGGTCAGAGCAGTTAAATTATTTCTTCTTTTTATTGGTCTTCTACCACTGGTAGGAAACATGGACTTCTGGGAAGCCAAGAGTCCTTTATTTGAATGCTAGATCTGTCATTTATTAACTGTATTAATCTGAAAAAAATGATCATTCCTGTGTGTTTTTCTCTTGCAGTTAGGTTAATAACATCTAGTTCCCATGATTATTGTAAGAATAAATGATTAATAAGAATTGGGTTTGGTTCATACTAAAACCTTAATAAATACCAGCTATTATAATTTTCATTCTACATTATTTAGAGATAAATACAGACCGAGTCAAGTATTAAATGTTATTTTAATTTATTTATAATAAAATTATTCTCATTCTAAGAAGGAGCATTAAGAATTTCTTTCAAAAATGTAGTTAGAGGATTCATATAATTCCTTTAAATGGTTTATTAACAGAGAAAGAAAAAATAACACTCTTATCCTGTCTTCAGTTACATCTGTTGAACCCACCTCTTTTTAGTCTTTTTAATAATGTGATTTCCAGCCTTAAGAAAATTTTCTATTTCACAAATCATAGGATCAATTCAAAATGATCATTAAATAGTCCTACATTTCAGGCATGTAAAAATAGTACAAAATTAAATGAATATTTCTTGACCTTGTGACGTAATTTACCAAGTAGTCTTACATGAGCCATCGCACCCCCTGTGCACTTCCAACTGATTCCATTCCCCTCCCTTTCCTCTTCTCCACCATGGACGTAGGCCCTCTAACTTACTGCCGTCCTGAATCTGAGGTAGCACTAATGGAATTTAACCTAAAACTATACAACCGACTTTAATGAACCATGAGAAATGCTCATTTTATTTCTGCAATTAAGTTTTAGAACAAATATGTAGTGAAAGGCTTTTAACTGAACAAAATTTAACATCCTGCTTTCTGTGTTCTTAATGTCACACTTTAAAGTAAATAATAGAATGAAGTCCTACCATTACTGACAGTACAATGACACCAGAAAGTGTCAAGGTCAACTGTGAGCCATTAAAATAAATTAATACACTATTCCTACTTCTTTTTAAAAATGGAATGGCATGTTAAAATAATCTACTCAAATAAAAAAATCATTACATGCAAGGCACCATGCTAAGACTGCAGACACAAAAATTAGGCAGACTATCTGTGTGTTGTTTGAGATAGCTCGCAAAATAACTACTTCCACCCTTTTGTTAAACATTTTAAATAAAACCTTAGTTTATATTCACATATAGCTATTTTAAATATTTGCCACCCTGAAAAATTAGTAATGAACTTGCACAGATCTATAGCAACTCCTGAAAACTTAATGTCTTTTCTAACCTTCAAAGAATACTCTGACTGTTTTAAAAATAATTGTTAAACATACTTTTTAAAATTGAAAGACTTTTAAAATACCCCCAGGGAAGGTAGTGTAAAAAAAGACTTTCTTATAAAATATATTTTTTCTGTTTACAAGGAAAATATTCTCCCATAATAAAATGAAAAAAAAAGAATGTATTTTAGGTTCTGTATTTGTTTTAAGGAGAGCTTCATTGAAAGAGTATTATGTTCAGAGAATGTAGGTGTAAAAGAAGTTTAAAAATACACACAGAGAATGTAGTTGGTTTTCTGAGTATCTGGGAAGTTTCTGCAACCAAAGTTTTTTTTAAAAAGTAGAACTATTTTTAAGTTCCACAATACAGTGGTAATTTCCATTTAGTCAAAAAGACAGAGACCCCGTTTCCAAAGCAAGGAATATTTGTCCGGTTGGACAAGTGAAGAAAGTAAAAATAGGGTAACAAAGAAGATGAACACATTGCCAAAGAAACCCATAGTGCAAATCATGACATTTCACTCTCTGTATTTTGAGTGGAAGAGTATTTTTCTTTATTTTTTTTTTAATTTTTTTTTTTTATTTTAGAAACATAAAAGTACAAAAACATATTGACAAACAGACACCCATTATCATAGAAAATAGTACAATCACAACTAATCTATAGACAAGGTGATATGGTCTCAACAGTAGTTGTTGCTTTATCCATTGATATCTTCGAATTGTAGATGTATGGACCCATATACAGACATGCAA
>PVLD010008381.1:0-84442 GCA_004027595.1 Dinomys branickii
CCTCCATTCTGCTTTCAAAAGCCTGCCTTTCTCTCTCAATGCACAAGGGACCTTTACAAGGATTGGGAGATGATGCTGTCTCTCAGAAAAAGGGACTATACCCCACTATACACAGCCTACCCTTTCCTCTATGCCCTGGGAGAGCCCCTCAGCCTCTCCAGGTAATGTCTACCTGACCATTAGGACTCACATCCCAAAGCATGTGAGGAAGTCGAGGTGACCCTGAGCCGCACTGGAGTTAGCTGTATGCTCCAGCAGCACCAAGCTAATCTTCCATGGGCAACAGGCTCAAGCCTCGCCTGGGGAGAGGATAGCTCAGGGTGGTCAAGGAGGAGATGAGGACATTGTTTCAACCATGCCATTCTGGACATCTGCAGGCTACTCCCAGAAGCAGGTTGTATACAGCAAGGACTCAGATGCACAGGTTTCCCACCAGTGGTATCTGAGCCCAGGTTGGACAATGGAAGCCTCAGAAGACAGCACTGGACATTCGAGCTGATGCTGATGAAGGCAGCATGATCTTGGGGGGTCTGTGTCTTAGAGGCAAAGGTTACAAGGTACAGCCCAGTGTGAGCATCCAGATGTTGGCAGCAAATCCTTTGTCCCCCTGCACATGGTAGGCTGGCACTGAGGCAGGGAAACAGGGTCTCAGACAGGGAGGTTTCACAGTGAATGGTGGGTGAACTTGCCTGAGCTGGGTTCCAGGGGTTCATGAAGGGAGGAGCCTGCCTTTGCTCCAGGGAGGCAGCATCCTCCCTGGCTGAAGAGACAGCAGGAGAGTGCCCAGTGCCTCTGCTCCCAGAAACACCAAGGGCACTTGCAGAGCTGTGCCCAGCAGGAAGAGGACAGACACTGCGGTGGGAGCGAAGGTGGCTCAAGAACCACAGGGCTGCTGTTGTGGGGACAGAGAATGACATGCAGATGCCCTGTCACTGAGAGGAGCTGGGATTTCTGTCTCCAGGGTCACAGCAACAACAAACAAACCTGGCTCCAACACAAAGTGCGACTGGATAAGGAGCCAGAGCCAACCGAATGTCCCTCCCCACAGTAGAGTACTGCTGTGGGGCCTCCAGGCCAGGCCTCAGTGGCCTCAGCGGCTCCATCCATCACCAAAGTGGCTGCATTGCCCCTGGGCCACTGTCACCGCCTCTGTGCCAGGTGCTCAGATTCCAGTCAGCGCCTGCCTACGGAGTCTCCCTGCCTGGAGTCATGCAGGAAGGAAAACTCACACAGGACCCTGCTGAGGGAGAGACCTTGGCACGGAAAATCAGCTTCTTCCCTTGGTGTTTCCTCTGCTGCAGGGGGCCATAAATGATTCGCTACTCCACTCTATTAAGTGAAATTCATGAGGAAAAAAAAGTCATCAGGCATTTACTGTGATGGGATGGAGCTGAGGACACACCGAGGGGACTCCAGAGAAGGTGACACCCAGGGCAGCCAGCCTCCTCCTCTGGCAGGCCCCATTGCTCTCAGCTGGAAGTGACCCGGTGGGCAAGGGACAGTCACAGAGGGTGCAGAGGGATGAGGTAGGAGGCATCTCACAGGCAGCATGAGGGTTTCAACAACCCTACTGCATTACAGTCAGTGAAGAAACCAAGAGAGTGAAGGGGTGGTGCAGAAATGTGAATCCTTGCACCATGGCGAAGTAGGTGCAATCCACACTTATTGGTGTAACCACCATCAAAACCTGAAAAGGAAAACTTATGAGTGTTGGGAAGGATACAGAGGAGCTGGAGCCCAGGCACAGCAGTGGAAAAATGCTACAGTGGTTGCTCCAAAAACTTAAATGTAGAGTCACCACGTGCCCAGAGGATGGAGAGCAAGGTCCTGAACAGAAATTTATCTTTCAGTATTCACAGCAGAGTCAGCATGACATGACAGCTAAAGGTAGAAACAACCCCTGCCTATCAACAACATGTGAATGGATCAATAAAACAGGCCTATAGAACACCAGAAAGGGCTGGGCATAGCTCAGCGGTAGAGCATATGCTCAGCAGGAGCAAGGTCCTGGGTTCAATCTCAATAATAATAAAACGGAGTATTACTCAACCTGGAAAAGGAAGGGAACTGTGGCACATGGTACAGCATGGTACATCCTGAGACTGTGACACTCAGTGAAGTGAGCTGGTCGATAAGGGACATGTGTTGTCAGACTCCACTTGTACCTGGTGCCTAAATTCACAGGGACAGGAAGTTGAGTAGCAGTTGCTGGGTTGCGGGAGAAAAGGAAAGTTGTCTGTTATTTCCGGGTGGAGAGGCAGAATTGGGGTGGCAAGGCCCCCCGGAGCGAGAGGTGGTGCATAGCACCGTGCACATACTGGACACTGATGAACTGCACGTTGTGGAAGGGATGAGTGGTGAGCCTTGCGTGTGCTACCACCGTCTGGAGAGGAGGACTGAGGAAATGTGTACAACACTGCCGCTCCAGGCCAGGTGGGCTGCATCGTACTGACGCAGCTCAGATGCATCAATGTAGGACCAGGAACTGAGGCCAGGACTCCAGGTCCTGGTGACCATTTCACTTCCTGTGTATGGACAAGCAGAGCAACCGAGGGCTGGGAGCAGCCTCCAGGGCTGTGGTGGGTCAGCCTCCTTGCAGGGCTGCTTGCAGCCCTGCTGCTGCTCCGCACAGTGGTCTACTGTGAGCCCTACTCCAATCATTCCCAGGGCTGTGCTGGCCAAGGGAAAGAGGCTTCTGCACATGAGGACTGGCCAGGCTTCACTGCCTCCTCATCCCCCTCTCCTGGCTAGGCCGTCCTGGCAATTCTGGGTGTGCTTGTTCTTTCTCTCCTTTCGTGGATGAATCTCAAGGTATTCATCCCAGAGCTGCACATCAGGGACACAGGGAGATGAAAATCTCACTTCCTCCAAGTTCTCCTTTCCTGCTCTTCTGAGCTCTGTGATATGACAGGCCACAGGGCCTGTGGGCTCCCAGTCTGCAATGTGCACTCACCTCTCCCTCACCTGCCTGGACTCCAGGGACAGGTGCTCTAGACAGTGCTCCTAGGGGGTTCGTGTTGGTGCTGGAGGCCATGGAGCAGCACAGTTGAGAGGCTGTCACCGAGGAAGAGGCAGGCCCCCTTGGCTCCTACGGCCCCCACAGTCCAAAGATAAGGACTCAAAGGTGGAACAGTGCCAGCAGGCATACACCACAACTCAGGAAGAACTCAGAGGTTGTCATACTCAGGGTGTGGACAACAGCACAGAACAGCCCAGATCCCATCCCCAGGGTAGAGGGTGGGTAAGACCTTGAGCACATTTTGGTGAAGAAATCGCCTATAAACATGTGGAGGATGCTGGGGAGGCCCATGTGGGGTGAGGAGACTATGCCCACTCCCCAGGGCCCCTTCACCCACCCCACAAGCTGGCACTGGCACGGCTGCAGTGCATTCCCTCGGCTCTGGGGCTGGGGTTCCAATGCCAGGACGCTCTAGAGACTGTGTTCCTTGCCACCTCTTGGCCTCCATGATGGTGCTTGTCCTCCAGAACGGTGTCGTCCCATGAGTCTGTGTCTCTACTTCTGCACACGGCCCACTCAGCTCCAACACCACCAAGTCCTACATTGGTCGCCCTGCAGACAGCCTCTCTCCAAACAGAGGCACCCTTACAGGTGCCAGGGCCTGGGACTGGAACACATCTTTTGGGGAAACATGATTCAACTTACAGCAGAGACCAAGGAGAGGGTGCTTGGATGTGGCAACTGCAGGGATGGAAGAGAAGCCATGAGAAGCAGACTGACCAAACTGAGAAAGGATAGGGTATTCCTGTGTGCATGGGGGCAGGCAGTGGACCACCATGCCCTACCTCTGGCTCAGAGCTGTAGGGACACGGGAAAGGGTGAGGGCCAGTGCGCTGCACTAACTCTGCCAAGCCCATCTTCCAAATTTTGAAGAAAGCATCCACAGTGGTAGTGTCAGTACCTCCGCCTTCTCAGTCTCGGTGCTCTTTTGCCCACTGTCCAAAATGCCAACTTTCTTCGCTTTGACACTCAGTCTTCCAAGTGTGGCTCCGACAGTCTCTGCAGCCTGTGGCTCACAATCCTGTCTGTCCCTCCAAGGTGCATGTGCACACACACACACACACACACACACAGGCCCACACACAGAGACAAACAGGCATGATGAGTCTCCTGATGCACACGTGCATAAACCCTGTGTCGCTGAGGTGAAGCAATTTCCACTCTAGCTATGTCCTTGGTGCACCTGGCACAGGGCAGAGGGAGAGGACAGCATCCAACATGGCAGCATGGCACTGCCCCGCTGAGGCTGGGACACCCTACTGACTGTACTCCTTCCTCCTCTGCTCTGTGTCACCCCTCGGGAAAAGAGAAGGGATCCATGGTTTCTCAACCTTCAGAGCTACTGGGTCTCACAGGCCCACCAGCAGACAGCAAGGCTGAAGCAAGGCCAAATCCCCACATCCCCAAGCTACAGGGTCCAGGAGGACTCGCTGGTGAGTGGTGAGCTGCTCACCACTGTCTGAGCTGCTCGGGAGCCCAGGGCTGCTGTGGGGATGAAGTCACCCTGAACTGAGGCCGGCTTTCACAGGCATTGGCCTGTGAAGTTTGGGAGGCTTTAACTTCCCAAGGCTTTTTACCCATGCTTCAAAATGGGGATCAGCAGGGCCTGGGGCTGAGGTACTGAGGCTTCTGTGGGGTTCACATGGGAACACCCAGCACACTTCGAGCTCCAAGCAAGTTCACTCATCAAGATCACTTCTCACCACTATTGGGCCTTCTGCCATGACCTTCCTTCCTCTCTAGGGATGGTGTAGGCACTGGGAGTCCCATGGCCCTACCCCTACCTCTTCTTCCCCAAGATGACCATGAAACTATGAGGCAACTAGAGAGACTTGTGGGTTCACCTCTGTTCATCAGTTGGGTGCTAAGCCACTAGGAGACACTGGAATGTCACCAAGAACCTCCAGGAAGGACTAGAACCAAAAATTCTCCTGGAGAACACACGTGGGAGGTGGAAATGTGCTCCAGAACTCACGGGTGGGGCGGGGTGTGCTGCTGAGGACTGAGCTCACCCTGGCCCCACCTCTCGCGGGCCCTGCCACCCAGGGTCTATCACTTGCACTCCCTGAGCCCAGCACCTCCTGAGGGATTGGAAAGAATTTCTCTAAACTGAGCACCAGTGAGTGACATGTAGGAGTCATGAAAGCATAGTGCCTCGTGTTCTGTCCTGACTAAGACACTGGCAGGCCTTGCAGGTCATGACAGATCAACTCACAGCTCAACCTCCATCTTCTGAAGCTGGGGCGGGCTCTGAAGCCCAGGATTTGCTGTGGGCATATCATTATGGAAAGTGGTATACCCTTAGAGCCCGGGGTGACATTCACTCCTGCACGCCAACAGAGCTGCTCCAGGCTCAGTCCAGGTACTGTCAAGCTGGCTGCTAGCTCTCAGGAAGAGCTGCAGTCCAGGTGAGTGGAGGAAGAAGAGCGAGGCTGAGGTCAAGTGGAAAGAACCCTGAGACCCTGGGGCTTGGGGGAAGAGACCTGGGAAGCTGCCAACAGGGGGCGCCCTCTCAGGAAACCAAGTGAGCACTGTCACTCACCCCAGGGGTCTCAGGCTTAGTGGCCTGGGTTGGAGGTCCAGGCACCTGGCCTCAGCTGACCCTGCTCTGCCATTCTTGGTCAACTGACCTTGACCACACCCTCTCCACGCTGGACCCGGCTCCTGCTCTGGACAAGTCAGCCAGAGAACCTGATTTTTCATTTCTTCTTGCAGACATTTGTTTTGCTATTCCCAACTGCCCTTTCATCTCCATCCCAATGCTTAAATAAGCATGGGAAACTATGCCTAGAAAATTAAATGTATTTTACATGAACTTTCTATTTCATTGCCTAGACACTTCTATCTGCATTCCAGTCTCCCAGGAAGCGCAGTAAATACCCTGATCTCAGGCCCCTCCTCTGGGATGGAACCCAGGAACATCTGTAAAGGCAGCCAGCTCCGTAGGCGACGCTTTACGATCTACAATAATTAGCCTAAGCTGCCCCAAAGTGTAACCTCATAAAGCAGCTGCTGAAGTTGAATGTGATTCAACCCTCAAAAGGCCTATCCTTAATCCAAGTTCTCTGCAGGGAACCAGCCCAAGAATTCCAGGGAAGTGCTGGGCCAGCCACATCTGGGAGCCACAGAGGCTGACCTGCATCCCCAGCCACCACCTGCCTGGGGGGAGTTGACCTGACCTGTCCTCCCTGCTGTAGAGCAGTGCTCAGCCAGGGCAAGTGTGGGGCTGCTTTACAGCAACAGTAGTCAGTACTACTTGGTACCTTGGGAAGGCGTGGGCCAGGCCAAGGCCAGGGCCTGGTGGTGGCAACATCTCAGTGGCACAGGCTGTAGGGGAATAAGGGCTCATGGCACTAGTGAGGAACCCATGGGTGGCTCCTGTGACTCACAGGGGAGGACACTGGACACTGGGACCTTCCTTGCCATGCATTGATATGGTTTGTTCCTGGGTGCTGGTGGCCTGGTCCTCAGTGTGGCCATGGGAAGAGGCAGGGTGGTTGTGCGGAGTCTGGATCACTGGGGGCTCCCCTGGGCCTCCCATGTCACCATGCCATTTGTCCCTCTCACGTGCCCAGCCATGGTAATCATCCCTTGAGGTCCTCACAGAGCAGAGTTGACATTGGTACCATGCCACCCTCAAACCCCCAGGGCTATGGACTAAATAAACCTCTCTTCCTAAGACCCCAGCACTAGTAGTTCCAGCACAATACCAGGAAGCATGGGAATACACTCCAGCACTTGCCGGGTCTGCTGCTTGGCCCTGGCATGGGCTCTGACTGCAGGAGACAGCAGCACCAGGTGGTGACTCTGCAGCCGGATGGCCTCATCTGCCTGGGGACAGCTGGACTTGCCCACCACCTCCTCCTCCTGGACTCAGCCCTCCAGTTGCCCTTGCCCTGCTGCTCCAAGGTGCCTTCCAGTGTCCTCAGCAGTGGACAGTAAACAAATATGGAGAGTAGCCGGGAAGCTTCCCCTGTTAGCAAAGATAACAGAGTTCTAAAACTACCCAGTGACGGTGTGGAGTGGTGTGGACCAGCGCCAACAACCTCCAACCCCTGCACCGGCAGAGTTTCTGTTGGCTGTATCTTTCTACATCCACACAGCTTCTGAACACCCTTCATTCCACCTTCCCTTCACTTGTACAATCTCTTTTCACCTTTTCAAAAGGAAACCATCAATCCTAAAGAATTGAGATCAGTAGGAATTCTTGAGATGATTTCCGAAGCCCCCACATTGTCCTGCCCTGTGTCCCTAGTCATTCTCCTCTTACACAGCAGGAGCTGTTCATTACTGGGAACAAATTCATCAGGAGGGCAGCAATGTTCATATGTTATTATCCACAAAGTTTGTATTTTATTCAGTCTTTGACTATAGAAGTTCTTACCTAGTATACCTTTTCCATGCCAGGACACCACTGGACATTCAGTCAGTTCCTCAGACCTTCCCTGTCAGGATGACCTTGTCTGCATGAACCTGACTCTGCCTGCTGTCTTCTTTAGACCAGGCCCATGGAGTCCTGACAGGGAAGCCTCGGGGCTTGTGTCCTCATCATACTGTATTTTAGGCACATACTGTCAACCTCAGTAGCCTTGATCTCCTGAGCAGCTGCTCCTCCTTGCTGGACCTGGCTCCCTTGTGTTAAGGTCACATTGTGCCTCCACAATCAGGGATGGGGAGTTTCCTTCAGACTCCTGGGGCAGGTGCCCTCCAGAGTGGTGATGGCCATTTTCCAACTTATTTATGCAATCATGCACTGGTATCAGTATAATCTCATGGGAATTTGCTTTAGACCTTTTTCTAAAATGTGCAGCTACCTCTGTATTTTGCTGCTGGGTGTCCAGCCTTGGCCCTGGGTGTGCCCCCAGGCCATCACAGCCCTTCCACACACCCTGGAACCAGGCTCTTCTGAACCCCTCACCGGCCCTACTGTGCTATGCTGAGGCACTGGCTCATTTCACTCCAGAGCGCTGGGAAGGAGCTGGGTGACGTGGAGTGCAGTGTGGCCAGTACGCTTCCTGACCACAGACAGGCAAGAAAGTACACGTGAGCTTGTGGGCATTCACACCTTGTGGGCAAACACACACCTGTGAGTGTTCATGGATGTGTGCATCTGGGTCTGCACTGAGCTAAACATGAGTTAAAGCAGCTCTGACACCACTGGGCCATTCTCACCTTCCCTGACGCCCCAGTCCAGGTTCAAGTTCATGGTTGGACTATGGGACCCAAGAGCCATGATCTCAGAGTCGATGTTCTACCCCTGAGGTGCAGGGTAGGTGCACAGCTCCTGTTGTGGACTCATGACCTCCCCCGCCTCTAGCATTCCATAAGGTCAGCGCCTGTCCTGTCCTCCACTGTGAAATTGGACATCTCATATTTTCTTTTTTATTTTGGTCAGAATGGCTAATGGTTTATCACTTTTTTATCTTTTCAGATAATTATTTTTTATTTAGTTGGTTATTCTTCTTCCAGTTTTATGAATGTGTGCTCTGATGTTTTGGTAGTTTCTTATGCTTGCTTTGGATATAAGTTTTTCTTATTTCTCTGGCCTCCTGGGATGGAAGCTTGGATCTTTGATTTGATATATGATTTATTTTCAAATATCTGCATTTGATGCTATAAACTTTCTTTTCTGAACAATGTATCTGCAACCCTGTGGTGTAAAAATTTATATTTTAAGTTAGTTCAAAGTATTTTTGTTTTAATTTTAAGGCTTCTTAGCCCACCAGTGGATCATTCCCAAATATGTTAGAACTGTTGACTACGCTCCCGGTACCGATTTCCAGCTAAATCCGACTGCAGTATGAGAACATACTTGTTTTCACACCTTTGAGTGCCCTGATGTATTTGAGTCTAGAACATGTCCATACTGGTGAACATCCCAAGGAGCTTCAGGATAACGTGCATTCCGGCTGCGGGGCATCCTGGCTTAAAACATCACAACAGAGTAAGGTGACTTGGTGCTGTTCAGAGATCTCTGTCTCTGCTGACTTTCTGCTGGGTTAGTTTATGCGTCAGCAACAGAGAGATGCTGCAGAAGCCTCCAGCTGTGGAGTGGGTTGGTCCATTTCTCCCCAGACCCACCCATTTTTGTCCCCGGCTGTGAGAAAGTGTGCTTCCTTAATGTTGCCCCCTGACCACACCTGGTTGAAAGTCTTCCTGTTCTGCCAACTCCTCCACCAGAAATCGGCACTGCCCTCCTGCTCTGGGTTAGCGTGAGCACCGCGAGTCTTCCCCGCCCTCACTCTTAACAGGTCCAAGTCTCTGTATTTAAAGCGAATGTCCGTGACAACTTAATTGGCCTTCTTTTTATTCCTCACACATTCTGTTGGTCTGTGTTTCATCTTAGACCTTTCCTATGTAGAGTGGTTATTTATATATTCAGTTTAATACCTACTTAGTTGTAACTTTTTATTCTCTGTATTGACCTCTTCTGTTTTTCCCTTTTTGCCTCTAGCCAACTGTGTGTCCAACTGTGCAATTTACAGGACTCCAGTTGAGGTCTTCTCTTAGCCTATCACTAATGCTGTCTTAAAATTTCTGTGACAGCCTGAGTGTGCAGTGTAGGCGGTTAACCGGCTAACCCCACTTGCTGATTTGGAGCCGGGGAGCTGTGGCTGCTCATTCCCAGCCCCCTGCCTGCCTCCAGGGCCCCGGCACTCACCACGGGGCCCCTATAGGTCTCATAGGCCGACACCCCTTTTGGAAGATGAGACCGTGGGATCAGGCTCAGGAGTTCATCCCCAGTACTGTCTCAGGAGGCACAGACCTTTAAGCTTGCGCGTCTGATTTATTTCGCTAACATCGAACATCAAGTGACTTCTCTTATATGAGATACTCAGAGTATAAATAATTTCAAAGCCTAAATGCAAGATAGGCAATGGGAAATGAGGAGATAGTTCTTTTGCAAATACCAAGGGTTCTACACATGGGGGGATCCAGAGTAGAGGAGAGGGGGACCATAAAGAATTAAGGCATGGTGTGTACATATACTTACCCCAAGAGGAGTGCAAACATTACATACTACACACATGACTACTAAAACATTTTTTAAGAGGAACAGGGCCCAGAGTACCAGAACCGCAGGAGCTGAGCCGCCCCAGCACAGCACTGAACAGTAGCAAAGCCTCCACACCAGGGACACACGTCTCCTCTGGGGAGAGTGGACACCAAGTTTGCAGGAGCAACCTATGGCCTCGCTGGTAGATGGGTTTTAGCAGGCCGAACAGGGGCTGATTTTTAAGTTTTATGCTGTATTTTGTGAAGCCCAAATTATGATGAGGTTGTCCTGCCTTCTGTGCCTTCCACAGCCCCTCTGCCCCCTCCTCCCCTCGGCAGCACTCAGGTATGAGGATCAGTTACGTGGAGTCTTGGGCAGGTGGTGGGTGAGTCCCTGAGTCCACATGACAGAAGAGGAAACTAAGGCTCAGAGAGGTAGGGCTGTGCCCAGGCCACACACTGCTTGGAAGTGCTGAGCCCTGATCTTGGATCTGCTGTTCCCACAGCCCAAATGCCTCAGGCCCAAGACAGTGGAGCCCCATCCCTTCCCCAAGGGGATGGCAGAGAGGGCCAGCTGGTGACATGGAGGCCAGGACCTTCTCCCGGCATCTGGGCCACCCAGGCTGAGGTTCCAGGGCTGCAGCAGCCAGCACACAGGTCCAAGCAATGAGCATACTGGGCACAGGGGACCCCTTCTGAGGGCAATGAGTCTTCCTCTGCCAGAAATGTCTCAAGAGGTTGGGGCAGGTGGCCCCAGTAAGAACCAGAAGCATTCATCAGACCACCCATGTGGTGGGAGCCCAAGATTTTCCCTAAGGCTGTACCTGGCTGGTGGCCACCCCACTGTCCAGTGGTGCCCTGGGGACATCAAAGTCTTTGCTCCATGGGGCAGGCCCAGGCTCTAAGGTGTAGTCAGATGCCCCAAAATCAGGATCCTGAAGACACACCTCTGGCTACCATGGGCCGCCTGGCTGCATGTTTGGATCAACCTACACATCCCCATGTCCTCCCTGAACCCAGGCCTCTCTGCCCCACACCTGCCACTCAGGGCTGGGAGGGTGCTATGAGGTGCGCTGGTGTGCATAGACAGGAGCCCCAAGGTATGGGCATCAGCCCTACTCCTCACCTCCTGGGTTTCTGTCATTGACTCAGAAGCAGTGGCTCCAGGTGTCCAGGGCCAGGCCTGCATGTCCCACACCCACACCCGAAGGCTGAGGAGGAACAGAGACCAAGATCCTTGAATTCTGAGAAACCAGCTGCTGAAAAGGCCCAGCCTTTGGGACCAAAGGGCACAACACCATCCCCAGTGGTGCCCTGTGTTCCGAGCACTGCACTTTCTCCCACTCTCCTCAGCCCCTTCTCTGCCCAGTGACACCCAGACACACAAGAGAGGATCTGAGGGCTGGCAGCAGAGTGGGAAGGTCCCAGATGCTCTCTTTGCCTACCCAGGACAGCCCCACAAGAAACCCAGTTCGGAGAAAGCTCATCCTCTCCCTGCCTGCCTGCTCTCCCCCAGACACCTCCACCAGGGGAGCTGGCCACCTCTCCCCTCAGCACCCCAAGACCCCAGGACCCTTGAGACCACACTTCCCTGGGAGCTGACCCTGGGCCTGGGACACCCTGGTCTTCCCAGGGAAAGGCACACAAGGGCATGAGTGTGAATTGAGTCCCACTGGTATTTCTAGCTGGAGTGCACCTTGCAAATGTCCGGTTTCTCAAACCTCATAGCAAGCCAGACTGGGCTGATCCACTCACCAGCTTTACAGGAAGGAGTCTGGCTCTGAATGGAAGGCAATGCCCAAGGTGCAGCCCTACAGTGTGGTGGAGTTAGGCCCCAAATTTACCTCTGGGTGTAACTCCAGCCCGGGTGCGTGCACTGCTCCTATATAAGGCTGTGCAGAGGGAGCAGAATGGTCAGATGTGACTTTCATGCAGCCCTGAGATTTGGGGATTATAAAATAAAATCACCAAAATGACCCAGCTTCAAGGAAAAGCTGTTCTGACAGCAGTACCAGAGACCCTGGCTCCTTATCTGGCTGCATCTCCCAAGGGGTCTAGGGCCAGGGATTGGGATGGGACAATGAGCATTTAACATCCTTCCCAGATGGAGGGCAAGAGACTGGATCAGACTACCACAGTCTGCTGTTTGGGGCCCGTCAGTCCCAGCAATGCCTGGTGTCTGCAGACTCCTGCAATTCCCACACCGCCCTGAGGAAATGGCTGGGCACACCCAGACCACTGCCGCACGCAGCAGTTTTGACCTTAAGCTTCAGGCCTGGGTTTGGATTCTGAGCCAGGCTGAGACCAGGCTGAGCAGGTCCTGAGGACCAGACGCAGCCAGGATCAGGACAGCCATGTGGGAAGATGTACAGAGGCCACCTCTCAGCCCCTCTCTGAGTCCCAGGACTCTGCCTGCAGCCACAGTACCTGTGTGGGAGGCCCAGAAGCTCCATAGGGCCATGGTGTTTAGGGGCACAGGGAAGCAGCTCCCACTACAAGCTCAGAGCTGGCCTATGATGTGGTGACCGCTCCATTCAACATGGCCAGGTCAGTCCAGCTGCCTCCCCTCCTCCTCTGTGCCCAATGCCCAGTTACCACGGACATCACCATTACACCCACTCAGTGCCTTTGCTGGGATACTGGCCTCCTGGGACTTCCCCACTGTGGCAGCCACAGGGCTGCCAGCTATTCCTGTGGTCCCTACCCTTGCTTAGGGAAAACCGGTACAGACGAAGGTGTGGCCCAGGCCCTGGGTGCCAAGCCCACCCGAGCTCTACTGCTCCCATGTAGGAAGAGTGGGAGCGACCCCGAGGCTCCAGGCATCACACACACCAGGTTCAGGGCGCTCGCCCACCCAGAGGCTCCCTGACTACGTGACCTCCAGCCCCAACTTCAGCCCAGTTCTGGAACAGACCAGAGGGAGCAGGCACCAAAGGCTCCCCAGGTGGAGTCCTGTGCTTTATAATAAGACAGCAAAGGCCCAGTGTGAGGGTACACACCTGTAATCCCAGCACTGAGGGAGGCCAAGGCAGGAGGATTGCAAGTTCAAATCCAGCCTGAGCAACTGAGAAATTTAGGGAGACCCTGTCTCAAAATTTTAAAAAGGGCTGGGGTACAGTTCAGTACAAAGGGCCGGGGTTCAATCCTTAGTACCACAAAAACAAGCAAATGGAGGATGTAGGAGAGCTGGGTGTCAGGACAGCAGGAAGGGTGACGGGGATGCAAAGGTGTGGGGAGCCTTGTGCTCCTGCCTTTCTAGTGTCAGAGGCCTCACCCGTGCCACCCGGGACAGGAGTTGGGTGGACATAGAGGAGAAAACTCTACCATCCCCGAGTCTGTAGCTGCTCCAGGGAGGCTGGGTGGAGACTTGTTTCATCTGCCAGGGGGAGTGGCTCCTTCTTCCTTCCGCAGGGGACCCAGGGTGATCCCGTCCCTCATCCCTTCAGCCACTAGGAGCCCGTGTCTACTCGAATTTCCGTAGCCCCTAGACACCAACGGGTGCGGGCCTCTGCAGCATCTCCCACCTGTTGCTCACTGGCCTGGGACCTGAACTCAGGTTTTGCTGGATCTACAAGGTCTTTTTACAAAGTGATGGTATTGGGGCGAGGAAGTAACAGCCAGTGGGCTGCTGGACATGAGCCGCCTTTGTCCCTGGCCTCGTCTCTTTAAGACGAAGCCTGATGGAGGGCGGCCAGGCCACCAAGCCTGGGAGAGGGGAGAATTCCTCCCCCGTCTCATCCATCCGTCAGCACCGGCATGAGCAGACCCCATATGGCCCCTGCTGACGCCACACTGTGTTTTCTCAGTAAGCAGGGAGCTGGCAGGAGCAGGTCTCAGGAGCATGAGGGTGGGCCTCTCCAGATCTCTGTTGTCAAATGTGGAGAGGTCAGAGGCAGGAGCAACTCAGACCCCACCCCGGCTACCTCCTCCCAGGCAGGTGCCAGCTCCTATGAGTCTACACATGGTACCCAAATTGAACAAGTGCCCAGCCCTGCTTGCAGAATGAATCAATGGATGAAAAAGTGAATGAGGAAGGGACAGTGGCTGCAGAAGCAGCCCCAGCAGCTCAGTGGGAGAGAGGCCAGGCTTTGATTTATGTGAGGTGCTGGTTGACATCCTACCGGGTCTGACTGACTCAGGAGGAAGAAGGAAACACAGATGCCCGGGCTCAGTGTGGTCTCCTCCTTGACTGACTGAGCAATGCCCTTGTCTGAAAGCAGACCCTGTGAATCTGGAGAGCACTCATCAGCAATGCTATCACACCTCCAGCTCCCTACAGAGACAGCCTGGGTGGTGAGGGGTGCCAGCAGCAGGGCATCAGATCCTAGAAGCCCTTCCTCTGCCCTGCAGAATGCCCAGTGGGTGCCTGTGTGGCTTTGGAAGGAGGTAGATCTTTACACATCGGAGCCAGCTTCAGTTAATAATTGCCTGCTTTAAGGCTGAGGCAGTCATGGTGGGGATCATGCAGAGAGACCCAGCACACTGCATGCATGCCCTGATTCTGCTGTCTGCTGAGCAGCTGTCTGACACTGAACAAAGTGTTCAGCCTCTCTGAGCCGCTGTCTACCACAGTGCGGGTCACACAGTGCTTGCCCAATGGTGGTTCCAGAGACCAGTGGTCACAGTCACTCTCCATGTCCTTGAGTTCTGCATTGTGAATTCAACCAACCATAAACAGAAAATGCCCAGCAGAAGAAAGGTGTCTTTCTAAGTGTACAAGACCTATTTTATAATTTACTGCCTAATGCAGTAGGACAGCTATTTGTGTAGCTTGCACATTGCATTGAGGGTCTTGTGCCACCAAGAGGTGATTTACACTGTACGGGAGGATTACTCGGGGTTGTGGGCAAATACGACATCATCTTATAGACAGGACTCGGGGGACCTAACCTGGGGATCTGCAGAAAGTCCTGGAACCAACCTCTCTGGGTGTAAAGGGACCACGGTGCAGGTCTTGTCCTCACTTTGCTTTGAGACAAAGTGTCTAGTGGTGCATGATCAATAGTGACAATTAAGGAGCCTGAGGAGAGTTCCATGGGGAAAGACACAGGGGCCCGAGTGAGCACTCACCCTCCTTCTGGACCCATTGGGCAGCACGGGGACGTGTTCGTGTCAATTTCATGGCGATGCCCACTTTGCACAGTGGTGCAAGACCAAGGCTATCACCCCTGATGTGCTTCTGGCTCAGTAAGCCTGTGCTCCGCCTACCTGATGGCTGACAGGACAGAGGCCACAAAGCTGTCCCCAGGGTTTCCTGAGCAAAAACAGCTCCACAACCCAAACAGAAGGTGTCAAAGTTTCAGTGGCAAGGTCTACTCATTATTGCTGGGGCTCCTGTGTGCACCCAGGCAATCTTGCAACCCCACTGCACCCTCGGCCCATGCATACCACTTTCTTCCCAAGAACACTGCATGTAGGCAGGCAGGAGACCTAGTCAGCTGTCATGGGGAGGCTAATTCCAGCTTCAGACAGCCTGGACCACAGCAGCATCTGCAGCTGCTCAGGCCTTGCCTATGCCCGTGCTCTCCTCCCTTCCCCAGGTCCGGAGGGCGGAGGGGGCCCAGCCAGCATCCTGAAGCTGCCCGATTTTTCTTCCCTGCTCCAAAGTGAACAAGTGCCCAGCCCTGCTTGCAGAATGAATCAGTGATTGAATAAATGAATGAGGAAGGGACAGGGGCTGCAGAGGTGGCCCCAGCAGCTCAGTGGGAGAGAGGCCAGGCTTTGATTTATGAAAATCAGTGCCATAAATCACTGATTTTCTGGCTTTTCTCTTGAGTGCACTCACCCATGTCTGAAACCCCCAAGCCCACTCAGTTTCCCTTTTCCAGCCACAGTATATGGCCTTAAAACCTCATGGAAAATTCCCACCACAGCCCAGCACCCTGCAGCTGGCCTTGACAGAGGTATAAATAGCTGATCCTTCCCACCTCAGGCCCTGGTTCCAAGATAGCAGCATGTACAAGGCACAGAGGTGAGGCTGCTTCCAGGAGCTGCAGCCTCAGGCTTGGGGGCCCCATGTCCAGCAATCAGTGCTCAGGAGCTGGCAGCATGTAGGATAAAGGGCAGGGAGAGTAGGCACTCAGGCAGCAGAGGAGCCCAACCTGCTTGTCACCTATGCAAGCCCCTGGGCACAAGAGGAAAGAGACACCCACTGGCCCTGTGCCCCCACTCTGGCTCTGGGTTTGCTCTGAGCAACATTTGAGGAGGGCCCAAGTGCCACTCCCCCGCATCCCAAAGTGCTGCTTCAGAACCACATCTTTATATCGCTGTCTTCACTGATACTAACCAGGGATGCACTGGGAGGAGCCCAGGGCTCAGAGAGGCCATCAAGCTGCAACACAGATTGACACTCAGCTCCAAGGCGGCTCCTGGTGGGAAAAGGAAGACAGGTTAGTGTGCTACATTGTTCCTCTTACCCAGAGGAGGGGCCAGGTCAGGTTTTGGGGGAAGAAGAGTGACCTTAAGGACTTGTGCTCATAGCCAGCATTTAGGCTCCAAGACATAGTGGGACACAGGTGACATCCACCAACAAAGCAGAACAAGAAGTGCTGAGGGCATCATTAGAGGTGGCAGGGGCCAGCATGGGCCGTCAATGGAGCTGCTTCTCTCAGCCCTCCATGAGGAGCCTTCAAGGCCTCCTGCCTATAGCTGGGAGGGTCCCTCATCCTTCCCTGCCCTTCACTCCATCTGCGGCCACCCAGGAGGGGAGATGTCACCCTGCCATATACACATCCTCCCATGATTGCTCACCCCACCCACTGAGACCTGTGGAGTGACACAGCCTCTGATTAGCAAGGCCTCCCTCCTTCCTTCCCTCCCCTCCTTCCTTCTTCCCCTTCTTTCCCTTCCCTCTTCTCTTCCTCTCCTCAAACACCAACCCACCCCCCACCAGATAAGACACCCACCCAGGGGACAGGAACCAGGCATGAGCTTCAGGGGGCTGAGCTGGAGGTGCCAGGAGGGGCCCAGCCTGTGCTCCCAGAGGGAGATGGAGCTGTGCACAGAGAAGGCAGAATTCAGTATGAGCCTACAGGACACCTACAGAATGGCTACAGGACAGTAGAGGTGGAAAGAACTGCAGTCCATCCTCAGTGATAGCTAAAGAGGCACTGTACAGCCGAGCAGTTTGAGTTCTAGAAGGTTCCTGGTGGACCAAATTTTCCAGCATCTTTTCCCTCCCCTGCCAACCATCAGCATGGTCTAAAAGAAGATCAAGAAAGCAGTGAGTTCACGTCCTGGAGCTGGATGGATGACTGAGCCCTTAAACCCCAGACACACCCACACTCCAGCCCACAAAAGCTTCTGTCTTGGCCTCACCCATGCACACCCCCAGCCCTACCCACACCTGCCCCACATCTGCCCCTTAGTCCTACCCATAGCTTCTGGCCCCAACCTTTCTCCAGTGCAGCATCACAACCAGCTCACCTGGTGCTGGTCCTTAACATGCTGGCCCAAGAGTGAGAAGACATGCACTCACCCTGGTCCAAGGGCATCCTTCTCTGCACATCTTCTGTGGGGGTGGTCAATGGCTATTTCACTGTGACTCAGGGAACTGATTCCTTCTGTCGTCTATCTCCTCCTGACATATGTGCCAGCCAGCTGGAGCCTGAGTGCCGCTCCCTGCTAAGTTCTGTATATACCTCCCCTTCCCTAGAGCTGCCTGGGTTTCTTGGCTACAATCCTCTAAACATCCTGGTTATCATAGAGACTCCATGTTCAGGAGCTGGAGGGGTCTCACTCACATGCTTGCTCAGGCTGCACTGGTGCTTGACCTTGTTTGGGAAGAGGGTCCTGCAGATGCAGTTGGTTAAGGAAAGGAACTGCTGGTGAGGTGGGTCCTTAACATAAGAAGAGACTTGAACACAGTGAGGGAATGCAGTGCATAGAGTCCAGGAGAACCTGGTGTCTATGATCCAGGTCTACCCTTCTGGCCTCACTGGCTCCCCATCACAAACCGTGAAGCCTGGGTGTGGGGAGCTCTTCTGCAGCTTGGGCCACTCATAAAGGAGTGGAAGGTCATCTCCAAGTTAGCCCTCCACCCCCCACTCTCCTCCCCCAGCTCCCTGCTTCCCATGGGAAGGGAATTTCTCATCATTCTTAAGGGAAGGTGGCAGCCATCACAGGTCTCTTCCAAACTGGTTTATGGAACTTCCCTCAGGTGAGATTAAATTCCTGGGCTGGACAGATTCCTAATCTCCCCAGATGCTTCCTTAAATATTTGGTCTACAATTTCCTACACAGCTTTGCTTACAGGCTTACAGGAGGAAGCTTTCACTTCCTCTATGAAACCACCATCAAGAGTGTTCCAGCCAGGGGCTGCCCTGGTCCTACAGCAGCAAGAATGTGCCCACTGGAGCTCTGCATATGGGCGATTCTCCCAACCAGCATCCCACAGGCTGGGGACTCAGATCCTGCTGTAGCACAGCCTGTGTTCACCCCAGTTTTCCAGAGCCTTTTCCAAGATGGGAAGCCGCAGTGCTCAGGCCTGGCAAGCACACTGTGCAGATGTGTTCTGGGAGTGGAGCAGGCAGCCCTCCCAGAGGAGGAGCCAGGAGCCAGAGAGCTGAAAGTAGCATTACCCTTGCAGCCAGAAAGAAGTAGCCAGACACCTTGTAAGTGAGCAGCTTTCCCTGAAGCCATCAGAAATCAGGGTCACAGGTCTCCAGCCACCTGGAAATCAGAGGGAGATAGACTGGTGCAGGAGACAGGGCTGAGCATGTGCTGCCTGCCTTGCATCAGATGGTGCCATGGGAGCTAGTATAAAGGCTCAGCTAATGCCTCAGCAAGCCCACAGATACGGTAGCCAAATATGACCAAGCTGGGAGGCTGAGGCAGGATTGCAAGTTCAAGCCCAACCTAGGCAATTCAGGGCCTTAGCAAGACCCTGTCTCAAAATATAAAACACAAAAGGTGCTGAGGATATATCTTAGTACAAAGTCCCTGGGCTCAGTCTCCAGCACCAGAAAAAGAGGAAAGATAAAGAAAACAAGGAAGAGGAGAAAAAGAAGAAGACGAGGGTAGGTGATCTGGGGGTGGATTGCGGGGGCATTAGCAGATTCTTGTGGGCTGGTCTTCCAGGAGCCCCAAAAGGTCACCACATCAGGGAACATCCTGAGACGCTACAGTCACATTGCTGGACAGGGAGGACTCACAGCAGGAGCCTTCACAGGAAGAGCATGCAGTGGGGACTCGTGAGCTGGGTGAACCCACAGCAGCTGGGAAGGAGCAGGTCCAGCCTAGGACAGCACCAAGACAGCAGTCCCCAGACCCCAGGGTGGGTGCACGTCTTCTCACGTTCCTAGGCTGTGGAACCAGAGGCTAACAGAACATCCTGGAACATCAGCATGATGCTCCATATCCACTTTCAACAACAGTAAAACAAAACAAAACAAAACAAAAACCACACACAAGGAAAGGCTAGCCGAGCTCACTTGTAGACAGCGAACATCTGGGCCAGCACCCGAACAAACCAGGCAGAAGTTAGAGCCACCAGATGGGGATATAAAGACTACAGTCCATATGTTAGAGGGAGGCTCCACTGAACAAGAGCAGCACACAGGAGCAGAGGGTGATTTCTGGAAACTGTAAGAAAGAAGCAAATAGAAGTATGGAAAGGACAACCAACCCAGACCATTGCTGAAGAACGCCCTCAATGGGCCAGTTGGAAACAGCATGCAGCCCGAGAAACAGTTGCCACCAACAGCAATTAGCCAGTTGGAAATGGCAAGAGAAATGTAGTTTAAAGCCCAGTTCACTGGAGAGCTGAGGGGTGGTGTCAGGCCCCCTAAGATGCCAGGCTGTGCATTCCCGTCTTCTGTTCTATGACTGCTCCTTCCCATCAGTAGTGGCCAAATGGTTTTAACAAAACACCAGGCACATAACTGATATAAATCTGAAGACCAAAACAAAACCTCCAAGATACGGGAGACTTATCAAGAACACACTCTGCCTGCATCACATGACACTTCAATGGCCTTCATCTTTAGAATCCATTGTCTGCTGCTAAACCAAAGATTATCGAGAAGGAAAACAGAAGTGGATGTGCTAACTTCTCACTGATGCACACTTACTCCTCTAATTTCCCTGATCGCTGTGAGCTACAAGAGAAAAAAGAGAGAGAGAGAGAAAGCAACAAAAGTGATTTCTCCATCAGGAATTTCAGGGTAAATTAAATAAAATTTAGAAGCCCTCTTATCAAGCGTGGAACAGCCATTTTATTTTTCTTGCTCCACAAAATGAAGGGAATATCTACATGTGGCCAAGGCACTGACCCCTTCTAATAAGGATGTGGAATTCTGAACACCATTCAAGCCAAGTTCAAATTTAAATAACTTCACCAAAATAAGGAAACTTCTCATGAGAAACCAAAGCAAAAGCACTAAAATACAATCACACAACTGTAAATTTTAGTGTGGAGACTACTTCTCCAGATGGCCAGGGCTCCCTGGGACAATGTCTTGGCTCCAGAGGTGGATTTGCTGTCCCTACGAACTTGAAAATGGTTCTTCTTCAATGGAAGTTAAACTTCCCATTTTCAACATTGGCCATTAATTATTTTTCCCTGGGAATTTCTGGATTTTTTCAAAATAAAATCAAGATCCCAAGAAAACACACCCTGAATGTTTTTAAAGGCTTGATTTAAAAAGTAATTTTTCTCTTTGTTTTTTAAAAAATAACTAAAGCTTCCATATCTCAAACTTTTTTAAAAAACCACTATGAGATACAGCAGAGGTGAAAGGCCACAGGGCTGGGGTTAGGTGTTCATAACAAGGGGAGTGGAATTGTTTTGTGCCTCTCTGCAGGTGTGTGTGCCCAGTAGAAGGCAGCTGTGGTGACATGGGTTCAGAAACTGGACATCACTGCTGGGACAGAGGGCAGAGGCTTCCTTAGGTCCCCTGACCCAGCCACCCTTTCCGAGTAGGGTCACCTCTAATGGACCCTCTTATCTATTTCTGCCTACCAACCATAAGAAGGAAAGTTGACCCCTGTCCAAAGGAGTTCCTGACACCCCGGTAGTGTGAAACTCTACATACACCACGGTTTCCTGTATATGCCTATCTATGATAGAATTTAGTTTATAAATTAGGGGCTGCATGACATTAGCAACAATAACTGATAATAACGTAGAAGAATGATAATAAGATGCTGTGATAGGAGACATGTGACTGTTCTCTTCCTCTCTCACCCCATTGTACCGTCTCACTCTCCTGGTGATGCTCACATGATTCCCATGTGGGGAGGGGAGGGAGATGAGGAAGCCACTGTGACTTGACATTGGTCTATGACATGAGGATCCCTTAAATGTTTCACTATGACCCTGCGACAGTCACTCTGATAACCGAGACACCTACCAATAGGGTAGCATGCAGGTGGCAAGAACACAGAGGCACAAGAGGGACAAGACTCACATTGGGAGGAGGGAGGGAACGCCACAGACCTCATGCTGCTGCTCAGGAAGGGGTGCAGTTTAGAACTTATCAATCATTCCCAGAATTTTCCATTTAATATGCTTGGACTGCGGTGGACTGTGGATAACTGAAACTACAGAAAGCAAACCACAGACACAGGCAGACTGCTGTCCTCAGTTTCAGAGTTCACATACAAGGGCAGACAGCAGGTTTGGGTAGTTCCACCCAAAACTTTTCAGATGTGCCAGAGTACTCACTACAGATACAAGGAAGATCAGCCATCAGTAGGGACCCAGACGCATCTCACATGTGCCAGCTTCCCTAAGGGTGTCCTCTGGGTGCCAGGACAGAGGCCAGAGTTGACTCAGGGCAAGTAAGCCCCACTCAGGCTTCTCCACACACGCATGGGATCATTGCAGAATCTCCTCACCACGGTGTCTTGATCTTCTGAGGGCAAGTTTTACAGGCAAGAGAGTTGAGATCAGGAAACATAGCTCATGATGTAGGGGCACTGAGAAGGGCCACACGCACACCCCAAAGTCAACTCACAGACAGCCAGGCAGGGCCCATCTGACCTTACTCTAAAGAGGGTTTAGATGCTACTGCTTCCTCCTATAGCTAAGGATACCGTTTTTCACAGTATTGGGGTAAAATTCATTGTTTTAAATTATAAAATAAAACTAAACCCAAAAACACTGCCTTTGAAGGACTAGCAATGGTCTTTAGGGTGGAAGAACTCAGGCCATGCCCAAAAAGAGAAGAAAAGGGGACAAGACTGAGTAAGCACCCGATAACAATGCCAAGGCCGTCATTCATGGCGTAAATGCGCACGTATGAACTGCACTTAGGAAGAAAGGGCCCCAGTCAGCACAAGCAAACCAATCCCACACCAAGTCACCTGCATTCTACAAAACAGGAGATTGAAACGAAGGAATTAGGAAGGTTAGGAGTAGAAGGAAGAGCAAAGATATTCCAGTTCAGTGTAAATAAATAGGAAACCATATCACACACAGTTATACTTAGGGCCAAAGAGAGGATGATGTCATACTATTCAGTACCAAAATATTATATTCAAGATACATATTCACCATAAAATATAAACTTTTTTATAACATTAATAATCAGTTGACTCAGAGCTATTGCTGTCCAGGGGCTTTGTTTGCTGAACAGCAGCACAACCTTAATAAACAAGGCAGAAGCTACAGTAAACCACCGCAGAACACAGAGCCACGCACAGGCTTTAACACGGCTCCTACGCTCAGCCTGGCATTTCTTCCTGAGAAACTGAGGCAGAGCGAAACACAGAAAACCCAAATAATTCCAACAGTGCAATTGTCATGTATCTAACACACATCTACATTTATATAAGCACACTCATTTACAACATCGTTGTGATTTTCAAACAGAAAGGTTGCATCCTATTCCACTATAGGCTGTACCTATATTATTTAGGAGAAAAGTTCAAATTCAAACAAAAATTAAAAAAATAATAGGAAAGTTTTGAGTCTCAGTGGGGTAAAAGTAGGATTATACAAGAAAAGTTTAGTCACTGTAATAATCACAAGAACAACTTTGGAATTTGGAATGCTACTCCCTGAGCAGTAAGTACTTCAGTCAAAGAAAACTTCAAACTGCTCATGGAATTTCCTTAAAAGCAAGGCTCCTAATCAACATCTTTGGGTACTGTTCCAGCAATAGTCAGAGAAAAATCCATAGCTATTAGTATTTTTGGTAACAAATATAAAAATATAAAAATCAAATGAGTTAAGAACCCTACTTAATAAATTTTAAATCTTAATTCTGCTAAAAAGAATATGAAAAGTAGAAATGGAAGTGAATTCAGAAATAAAAGCAGAATAGCAGTATATAATTGATCATTATACAAAATTCATGTCTTTTGGAGGTGGAGGGGGAATATAATAAAATATTTATTAGTCCAGCCAGCAAAATAAAGACAGAAAGATGGGCAGAAAAACAGAGGTAGGGGGAGAGAAAGAAAGAGAACATAAGGAGATGGACAGAGGGAGGGAAAGTAGAAACATGCACAAAACCGCAAACTTAGGCATGAAAAAGACAGCCATGGGGCTCAAAGGTGCACCCCATCGCCTGGAGCCCACAGTGCCCACCGTGTTCTCTCTGCCCCTTCTGACCCTGACTGCACACAGGGAATCTCTCCCAGTTACTCTCTTTCAAAAGTAATGCATTCTGAACCCAAAACCAAAGGAACACAGCACAGACCAAGAAAACCTGCAGACAGGGTTCACAGACACGGTGCCCCAGTTCTAACTCAAGTAGGGTTGAAAGAAAGTAGGAAGATATAAGCCTGGGGAGCCTGCTTTGTCAGTTGGTTCCCAGAGCGTCTCACCTAAGGCCACGCTGGGCTTCTGAGGCTGCGCTCTCTCAGCAGAACGGGTGGAGTGGCCTACTCAGGGCTGTGGGCAGGAAAGTGCACTGGGGCAAGGGCAGGAGAGGGTCTAGGACATGCACCCCAGGATGGACACGGACGTCACAGAGCTCAGAGGTGCTCATGGACGCAATGGCTGCAGAGTCCGCAGGACAGGCTGCTGTGCGGCACAGGCTCCTATGTGGTGTGACTCATCCACTCCTTCCTGTGGGACTTTGCTGTCTGCTGGGAAGGTGACAGCCAGCTGGCCTGGAGGCAGTGGGGTTGGAGGGCATCACTGCATGAGGACAGGAGCCTGGGACAGAGCCTGCTCTCCAGTTGCTGAGTGGCTGTGCCCAGAGGATGTAGCAGAAGAATTTGGCCTCCTGGGCTGGAGGCACTTGGAGAGGAAAGTGGGGAAAAAGTGAAAACATCAAAGTAGCATCAAAGGACAAGGAGCTGTGCCAGCTTTCACACCCCCCTGACCCCAGCTCCTCACCTGTTTCTGATCAGTTGGGACCAAGACCCCTCCCCCAGGGCATCCTACCTCAGGCAGCTGAGGTGCTGAACCTCTCCCCTTCCCAGCTCCTGTGCCCCCACTGTGACTAGCCATAGATGAGTCACATACCAGACTCCAGCACCCCTAACCAGGCCGTCGTCCTGGCCCTCTGGGGGTCTTCAGGTCCACCTCAGGAGCCCCAGTGTCTGACCCTGTTGACTCCGTGGCTCTGTATCCCCTGGGGACCCCGTAGGAAGGGCTTTGTGTGGCAGGTAAACCAAGAAGGCTCTCAGGCAGAGCAGGATGGACCACCTGGGGCTTTATGGCCCTAACTTTCATCTCCTCGAATTCATCTGGTGTGAGTTTAGGAACGAAGGCACTGAAATCTCCCCACCACAGGCCCTGGGTGGGTTCAGCAGCTGCCATGTCTGCCTGCGATGCAGCAGGCGGGCCTTCCATGGCTGTCAGTCAACTGCCTGTTTAGGGGCGGAGACATGTCTGGCACCTGGCTTGTCTCTGTTTGTAAGTCACAGAGGGGTAGGATTTCTGCGTCTGTGTCACAAGCAACTCCAGTCCTTCCATGGGACTCCCAGGACTGATTAAAACACAGCTGTGGGGCCTGGGGGCCCCTCCACACTCCCCGTGCTCCCAGTTCTGAGCCTTGCTGTCTGGACATGTGTCCGCTGACCCTTCCTCCTATCCTCCCTGCTGTCCATTTAGTGGCCTGATCCACACATAGGGGACCTTGGGCCCATGAGCATCACCGTGGGTACAGTAGAGGCCCTGGGGGGGAGGGGCTAGGTCCAGTTGACTCTTAAAGCTTCAAGGTCGGACTCCTATTTACAAACCCACAACTCAAAATAGGAGCTGAGCTAGGGCAAGAGAAGTCAGGCTGTTCACAGAGTTCTTACGAAGGAGGGGACTTTAAAATAAACACAAAGCTGGCCAGAGGCGTGACCTTGTCACCTCATGCCCAGATAGTGGCCAGCAGAGAAGGTAAAATTTCACAGATGACACTTAGCACTTCATCTTCACAGCAAAAGGCCCTGCTAGAGGTGAAGACTCTGTCTCACAGGCTGAGTGTGGAGTGATGTCCCCTGCTGGGACACAGCAGGAGGTGTACTTCAAGACAGATGTAGGCGTGTGGCACTCACAGGCTTACCAGCCACTTAGCCATTCCAGGACCAGGTCATGGTCTCTTCCTTAGGGCACAAGTAGTGGTAAAGCTGCCTGCTGCCAGGGTGTGTATGCTGGTCACAGACGGTGAGGTCCCTCTCTGTCCAAGACTGCACTGATACACAGTAGGCACTTGGAAAATGGGACCTCGGCCCTCAACTGTCCGTGTGTCCCCCAGCACTGAAGGCATCATACACAACAAAGACAAAGGCCTGTCACGGACTTGGTGGCAGTGGACCTGACTGTTGAACCACGTGGTGGCCAGCAGCTAGTGCTATCCATGGTGAGCTCCAGTTGGGGGCTGTGGGAACTCAGTGCCCCCAGGCCCTAGAAGCAGCAGTGTGAGCCCCCATCACCATCTGCCACCATGCTGGGCCACACTGGGCCATGTGACCAAGGATGGACGGGCACTTCTGCCCAGGCACCCCCGAACCTGCTGGGTGTGGAACAGCAGGCCATAAGGATCAAGGACCGGCTAGAGTGGGGCCCCAGCAGCCTCCTGGTGCAGTGAGTGCTAGGCTGGATTCTGAGGTTGGCAGAATTGTTCCTGCCCTCCTTCTCCCCTGTTTTCCTTTCACTTGCACAAGGGTTCTGAGGGGCTTTAACTGTTTCACAGGGAGGGATTTGTTTTAATTTTGTGGCACTTTGAATGCCAACCTAGGAATTTTCCTGTCTTTCATATAATTTAGGATGACACATTCTTCCTTTAAAATCTGTAGCTGAGGACTCTTGGCTTCTAGAAAACCCACCTTGGCTGACAGATTTCCAGTGACAGGAACTTCCAGTGATGGAGAGGGAGAGGGGAGAAGGTGCTCCTGCCACACAAGGGGTCATTTCCCTTGCACTTGTCACCGCAGCTGAGGTCTCTAGGAAACAGTCCTGATTTATCCTGACTGGCCACACTGTAGTCCCTGTGGTGGGGTGGGGGTGGGGGTTCAATACCAGGGCTGCCCACAGGGGCCAGGCAAGCTCCCAGGACCCAGCCTCCAGCCCCAGCAACCACTTCCCAAAGTTGGGGGTAGTGGGTCTGGCCTATTTATAAGGACCAGGACATCTCTCTGACTGGGCTTCTGTCACTGTGACTTCCAGTATTCCCCTAGCATGAAAGCCAGGCCTTACTGGTCCATAGACTACGCCAACAAGCTGGGCGCCTTTATAACCTGCCATTTCTATGAGAAACTTTTTTGAAAACTATTTAACCCAGCCAAACAATTCACCTGAAATGATTCTCCTGAAGCTCCCCTGGACACTCTGGCTGCCACAAGGCCCTATGGCCAGCTGTCTGAGGAGCCACCCACCTTTGGGAACCTGTCACATACAGTCCCTCAGCGCCAAGCTGCTCTGCTAGCCCAGGTTCCTGAGACCGGGCTGACAAGGGGCTGCCACAGACCCTGGGTGCCCACTAGACTCCCTTCTGGCCCCAAAGAAATGGTAGTGTCCAGGCTTACTGCCACCCTGTTGAAGGCTGGATCCAGAGGAGCAGCCCTGCCCACTGTCCTGACTCTCCAGTGACCCTCCAGAGGACACATAGGAACCTTGTGTATTCGGAGCTGACAGCATCCTCCCTGAGGCTGCTCCCACATGAACCTGCCACACATTAAGATGCCTCTGTGCTGGTGATGGAAGTCTCTGTTATTGTTTTCCTGTCCCCAAGCTGCTGGGCTTTTTATAGCTACCATCCAGCGAGCAATCCCAGATCTTCCTGGGCATGTCCTGCTGGACACAGTACAGTCAGGAGGTCACCTGTGTATCTGGAAGAAAGCACGGACATACAACTCAATGTGAGGGGACAGGGGCTGTGGGAGAGGAGGGACAGAGAGCACAGGAGAGGACAGGGCACCTATGTGCTGCCCAGGGCCACCAAATGCGGGCTCAACCAGGCCCTGATGGTGGCGGAGCAGGGAAACTGTCAGGATGTCCCCATACAGCTGTTTGGCCAGGTGGGGCACAGCAGGCAGACCTCAGGCACTCCTCCCTCAGTGTATCCTGATGAGGGCTCTAGGGAGGTGACATCCCTGATTCCTGCACATGCAGACTTACCAGTGTCCACAGGCTAGGGACATGGGGACACCGAGACTAGAAGAGAAGCTCCCTGCTCTGGGTCTGATTCAGCTCAGCAACCTGATAGCCACGGGTCACCCAGGTGCCTCCTGTGCCTCTGTGGCTCTGTGGGCTCCTAGATGACCTGGTGTGACCCAGGGTTCACCATCAGCCCCCACACCCCACCCCTCCCCATCGACTCTGCTGGTCTTATCACAGTTAGCAGGGCTCCGCCTCATCGTCCTGCAGCAAGCCTTCCGCACCACCCAAGGCTGCCAGTCTCTGCTGCCCTCCTGTCCCCCTCAGGATACCAGGCCTGACCTCCTCCCTGGCCCCGATTCACAGGTGGCAAGGAAGACAGGGGAGCAGGGCCAGCTGCTCACTGCATCTCCACAAATGTGACAAAGTCCTGAGCGCAGACCCCACATCTGCTGGGAGGGACGTCAGCAGCCAGACCCTGGGCCCCTTCAGCTCCTCTCCTGCCTGCTGCCCTGGGATCTTAGGACTGCCCTCCAGGAACAGTAGCTGTCAGGGCCTCTGGTCCCAGTGCCGTGCACAAGGATGCCACAGACAGCTGTGCGTGGGCAGCTCCACGAGGACCTCCATCTGGCCTGTGTGTGAGCTCTCTCACTGTGACCGACAGCTCACTAGGAGGAAGGGTTTATATCTTGCTCATCGTACCAGCCTAGGATCCTTTGGCCCTTGCTTAGGGCTGCGGTGGCTCCACCCATCATGTGGGGCATGGCGCAGAGGCAGCCTGTTTACCTCATGGTGGAGGCAAGACTGGGGTCCCAATTCCCCCTCAAGGCTGTGTCCCCAGTGATAACCGGCTCCACCAGGTCTCCCTCCTACCTGCTCCTCCACCTCCCGTAGCACCCCAGGCTGGTGCCCAGTCCTCTGGCATGGGGCTCTTCGGGGGCACTGCAGAGCCCCCTGTGGCACCCGTGAAAGAACAGGCACAGAAGCCCAGCAGACCCTTGTGGAGACCTGGGTGGGGCAGGGTGGAAGCAAGGATGCTGCAACCCCCAAGGCACATTCTGGGTGCCCAGGAAGTGTGGGGCTGGGCAAGAAGTCCTGGGGCCAGGCAGGGATGGCATCTATGGCTCAGCATGGACCTGTGACTCAGCACAAGGAGATACACAGTCTTCCAGGAGGGTCAGAGCCAGAGCCACACTGCCACCGGGCAGGACACAGTGCTAAGCCTCCTTCCCTGAGTGACTTGCTATACCCCACTGCACTCCAAATCAACAGCCCTGCAGGCCAAGAAGCTCCAAACTCGGACCTGGAGTGAGGGAGATTCTGACGGCCAAGATGCCCAGCCTCTTCCCTGCCTGCTGTCACCAGAGCTGGACTGACATCCATGTGAAGCTGTTGTGGTCCTGCGGGTCCAGTCACTACCTGGGCAGGTGATGGGGGAGGACCCCAGGCATGCTGGAATCACCCCAGGGCACAGATCCTGTCCTTTCTAGGCCAGGGTAGGGGCAGATGCGAGCGGCCCTGCGCTGTTCATCCTTTCTCTGCCCTTCCCTTCTCTGCCAGCGAAGCACATCTTCCATCTGGCAACCTGGGCGCTGGAGGTCAAATGCGCAGGCAAAGCATTTCCGCCTGGATAAACAAGTTCCTCTGCTCTTCCCCCTTGTCATCCAGGAATGGAGCAGCTGTGCACAGGCTGGACTCCTCCTGGCCCCAGATGCACTCAGGGCAGGCAGAGCCTGCACACCTGGCCTAGCTGGTGGTGGTGGGGGTCCCAGTTGCTCTTGCAGCAGGGAGGGGCCACGCAGACCACCCCACCTCACCCAGCTTACTGCTTTTCTGGGGCCTGGAGTTGGAGGCTATGACCAGTGACACAGAGGACACAGGTGTTCCTGAACCATTTAGAGCACAGCTATGTTACTGGCTGGAAGCTGGGACAGTGCCCTGACTCAGATGCCACTGGGAAGCTCCCGGCAGAGTCAGGGTGTGGCCTGCTTATGTGATCACTGGGACCTGCCTGGCACAGGGCCACATTGCAGATGTTAGGAGGTAGCTGCCACCAGAAGCAGCTCAGTCGAAGTCCCTGGGGAAGGACAGTCCATCCCTGAGTTAAGATTCCCTTCAGACTTTCGGATCTTTGTGAGCTGTGGTCGCCTTGGCTAGGATGCATGAGACAGCTGTCCAGCCAAGGTTATTGACCACAGGGTAGCATGTGGGACCAGGACTGGCTGTGGAGAACTCTGGAGCATTACAGCAGAGAAAAGCACTGCAAGGGGTACAGTCTTGGGGACTGTCACCCCACCCACAGTCACCCTGCCCATCACGACCCTAGGATGTGCTTTTCTTGGCACACCCTGGCAGGGTACCATCCTCCCCCTGAGTTAAGGGCGCTCAGGGCCTGTGCTTCCCGCTCCAAACCTCAGCTCTGGTCAAATGGGAGACAGAATTATACCCACACTGACCTGCTGAGAAGCCGCAGAAGTAAATACTGCCTGGGGTCAGACCGCTCCTGGAATCCCAGAGCCACTGGGAGCTGCCAAGCTGGGTAATAGATCACCAAACCGCCTCTGTTTACAGCCGGGTAATGCCTTTTATGACTGCCTCTCGGTCCCAAATACTTGCTTTATTGCCGCTGTAGGGAGACTTTTCCATTTGGTAAAAATCATCAGATGGCTTCAGTCATGTTAACAACTGCTCATTAAATGCAGGGGAGTAAACAGAGAAATAAAGGCTTATTTCTTTCCTAGTTTTTCCTGTCTTTTTCTTTTTTGGTAATTTATGGAGGAAACTCAGGGATGGGCACCGGGGGGAGGTGTGCTGAGACTTGTTCCCCTCAGCACACACCTGGGTGGGCGTCCCCAGGAGCTCTCCTGCCCTCCAGAGATAGCCATGCCTTCAGCAGTAGAATGGTGAAGGCTTGATGTGTGATGTTCAGGTTTGGGACCCTGGTACTTGGCTCTTTTTCCCTGTGGCCCTCAAGAGAAAGGCCTCTTGGGTTAAAGCACCTGGAAAAAACTAGTGTGGATTTGTTGATGGGGAACAGCCAGAAGGTGAGTGGATGGGTGGGTGGGAGGATGATGGGTGGAAGGATGAATGGACAGATGGGTGGTGGTGGATAGATGGATAAGGGATGGATGGATAGAAGGATGGATGAAGGGCTGGATGAATAGGACGGATGGTGTGTAGATGAATAGAAGGATGGCTGGTGGGTAGATAAATGGACTTACGGGTAGGAGTGGATGGATGGGTACAGGGATAGGTGGGTGGATGATGACGGATGAAGGGATGCATGGATGAAGGATGGCTGGATGTTGATGGATAGATGAATAGAAGGATGGGTAGGTGGGTGGATGGATGATGGTGAATACATGGAATCAGGGTGGATGGATGGATAGATGATAGAAGGTTAAATGGTGGAGGGATGAATAGAAGGGTGGATGGTGGGTGGGTAAATGGGCTCATGGGTACTAGAGGGATAGGTGGACGGATGACGGATGGATGGACGGATAGAAGGTATGGATAGTGGGTGGAGAGATGGACTTATGGGTGGCACTCAGTGGGTGGAGGGATGGTGGATGTGTAGATGGACGGATAGATGGATGACTGAGTAGAAAGATGGATGCATGGATGTTAGTGAATACATGGATGGAGGGATGGGCAGAGGGGTAGGTGAATGATGATGGGTGGATGCATGAAGGGGTGGATAGATGGATGGAGGAGTGGATGAGTGGCTGAACAGACAGATGTGTGGGTAGTTGAACAGGTAGATGGATGGATGATTGCGTGGAAGATACTAGAAGTCCCCCCATCTGACCACACCTCCAGCTTGCATCTCCTGGGCTGGGCTGTCAGTGGCCTCTACCTTGGATGCCTCTCTGGATGACTCCGTGTGTGGCCTGACCCAGTCCACCTGTGCACTAAGACTCCCATGCCCAACCACAAACCTGTAAGTGGAGAAAAAAATGTGAGCCTCCCCTCCTGAACAGGAGGGCCAACAGGGCTGGAATTCTGGCTTCCCTGACTGTGGTAAGGAGCAGCTATGCAGGCAGCAGACCCAGGCCCTTTCCACAGCCCACAGTGGCTCTTGACCTCTTTTCTAGTCCACAGATCCCTGACCATGCTATGCTCAGGTGGTGAAGCCCTTTCCTGGGGTTCACGCTCCCCCCCCCATAGCAGCTGAGGATACCCAAGACAGAAGGAAGGTGGCCTTCCTTGGTAGCTCACATAGCTCTTTGGAGGCTTGGGGAGGAAAGCTGACCCCCTGCCTTAGGTGAGGTCAGGGTGATTTCTGGAAGGAGAAGGTGGAAGCAGGAGCTATTTAAGCTGCTCCTGAGAGAAAGGGAGCAAAGAAAGGTCATCCCCTCATGGCTTTAATGCACCTCTTTTCAGTATCTCTGTCCTCATAAAACCCAAGCTGTGCCTTCAGTGAGGAAGTGTGCAGCTCCAGAACTTGCCTGTCAGCCCTTACCCACGTGTCCTCAAACCCAGACACAAGAGCCCACAAGGGCTCCCTGGAGCAGGGTTACCAGGCCAAGCAAAGATATTATTGGAAGCCCAGGAAGCTCAAAGTTCAAAATTCAAAAGCCCAGGAAGCTCAAAGTTCAAAAGCTCAAAGCACCCATTCCATGGGGTAGGTATGCTGTGGAGGAGGCAGGGGGTGCCCAGCACTGAATTCCTTGAGTGTCAGTATCCTGCCCACACCCAGACTGGCATTCTCGCTCAAGAGAGCCACAGGCAGGGCATACAGTAGCCCCCATCCACAGGGGGCTCAGTCAAAGACCCCACGTGTGCTATAGTTTCCCCATCTAATAACAAAGACTCCATCTAAGTGATTCACAGGTGGGCAACTCATACCCTGTGGATACACCAAGTAAAGGGCTGACTCATGTCCTGGGCAGTGGATCACAAGACATGCCATCACTACTCAGATCTGTGCATAATTTCAAATGTTTATTTCAAGAATTTTCCATTTCCATAGCCCCGGTGAACACAGGTGACTGAAAGTGAAGCCTGGATAAGGGGGAGCTGCTGTGCTCTGAATTTAGACCTTCCAGTGGGGTGCAGTCCCTGGAAGGGACTGATGGGACAAGGGTGCAGCTAGGACTGAAACAGAACAAGCCAGACCTACCTCCCCTCACTTACTCTGGACAGAGTGCAAGCAGAGCAGAAGGGCACTTGGAGCTGGCAGGGGAGACTCAGACTTGTGCTGGCCCATGGGTCTGGTCCTCCCTAGAATATCAGCCCTGCTTTCTGATGTGGACGTCCTGGGAAAGAATCCCTTGAGAACCCCATGGCCAGCCAGGGAGGAGGGTCTGGGCAGGGTCACCTTACTTTGCAAATGATACATGTCCTCTTAAATGAGCCCCCAGGGCCAGTAGGGACCAACTCATCTAGGATCCTTCCCTTGGGGTGGCCTGCAGCTGTGGGGACAGCTCCTGAGGACAGTTTAGGGGCCAATCAAGGAAAACACAGCCAAGCCCTGGCCCTGAGTAAAAGACTCCAAGAGGGCCCTGGATGTCAGCCACAGAACATACACAGATCTGTGTCCCCAAGAATGGTCCCATGGCTTGCTGGCAGTGCAAGATTCAGAAACGATTGTCCCAAACTGATGGTCCCGGATCTAGACGCTGGTGGAAGACGTGGTGCCCATGTCCCAGCCATGCTAGCCAAGCCTCCCGGCCATGCTGAGCCATGGTGCCTCATCTCCAGAGCTGCGTTGAGGACTTCGTCTGTGAGCTTGACCTGAGTGAGAACCAAGTGTGACAAACACAGAGAGGGCAAGCTCAACCTGCGTGACAGCACTATCCACATCTCCCTGAAGGCCCTTCCTGGGCCATGCTGGAGTCAAGCCTGGTAGATCCGTCATCACTCACAGTGCTGGTGGTGGGCCCCTTGGGATGGCCTTCCTTACTGCTGTCCTGGTCCCTTATCCCGGCACTGCTCCTGAACCCAGTCAGGAGGCATATGTATCAGGTGTCACGGGCATATGGATTGGAGCAAAAGGTGGAGAAGAACATGCCCCATCTCCTGAGCCCCACTGTCCAGGGAAGGAACTTCTGGAGCAGGACCCTGCAGGAGGCAAGTCCTCCAGAGACTTGCCATATCCCTACACCCTTCCTGGGACCCACACACTCCTGGACAGTGTTCTCCTCGCTGGCAAGGGTGTCAGAACATACTGCACCTCCTCCCTATTCTGATTCTTTTACCATTTTGAGGCCTATTTATTTACTTTTTAAAAGGCAGGGGTGGGGGTGGGACAGCATCAGACAAACTGAAAATCCTTCTTCATTCACACATCTCCAACCTCAGTGTGGGGAGCAGCTGAGCTGGAGAGCGATCACACATGCAGGGCTAAAGCAAGGCCAGCACAAGAACATGGAGTGCCTGAGGCGAGCCAGACAAACAAGTCGTAGGCAGGTCCCCTCTCCCATTAGGAGAGGGGTTTCACCTCTTATCAACCTCCTGCTGATTGTATAAGTAAATGCACTGCAGTCCTTGAGTAGTTGCTTTTCTCTAGTCAGGAGAGAGGGCTCCACCTGCCCTCAGCTTTCTGCATTCTGACTCTTGTCTTCATTTCTTCGTCCTCCACTGTCCTCCCCCAGGGAATTTCAAGAGCTGCGCTGGATTTGGCATCTCAGGCTCTCTGTGTTGTTGTCAGGATTCTCGCTACATCATCAAGGCCTAGACTAGTGTATGGATGTTGGTGAGAAGTGACTCACTCTGTAAAACTTGAATCACATGTGTAAAAAGATGAACTGAATGTTGAGCCACACCTGGAATGCCACTCTGGAAGGTTCCCATCCTAATTTTTTTCTTATTATTTTATAAAATAAAGATATAAATCTATATTTTGAAAGATAATGCTTTAGGAAGAATCCCTGGTAAAGTCACCTTGCTGGTTACTCCCTGATCAGCTCAGATGTAGTGGCCATCCCAGGCCTTGGGCTGTGTTCCCGCAAGCCTGCTGCAACCCTGATGGAGGGTGTGAACACTCGGGCCTCTAGCTCTCCACTCCACCCCCTGTCTCCCACAGGACTCCAAAAAACTGGGGCTCCAAATTTCTTGTGCTGAGGGCTGGGGATATAGCTCAGTGGCACAAGTGCCTACCTGGAAAGCACAAGGTCCTGAGTTCAATTCCTGGTACCAAAAAAAAAAGTACTAAAAAAGGATGGATAATCAAACCAATTCCCTGTGCTGCTGGACACCTCCAATGAAGTGGAGAGCTGGGACTTGCTGAGGGGAAATCGAGATGGAATGGAGTGGAGATGGCACATCAGCAAGAGATTGGGGAAGAGAGCTGAGTTCTGCTGTCCCAAGTTTAAGGGGCTCCGTGGGCCAAGCACAGAACAGGTGAAGAGGGCAGACACCTGATCCACCTGCGGTTCCACCAGGCCCCCAGCCTGGTCGTACCTGTAGATTGCTCACTAACACTGTGGAGGTTTTGCATCATAAGCACAGGTCCTTGGCCACCTCTCCAAACCCTCACCTTCCCTTCTGCCTCATCTCCCCATCCTGTGACACTTTGTGGCTCTATCCTACCTTGTTCTCCCAGGATACAGACTCGGAGAGAGCGGGGTTTGGCCTCCTTTTCTCACCTGTCTCACACTGAGCCCATGTGTGGCACACAGTAGGTGCTCAGGCAAGTGTTATAGTGAGCAGCTGGGGGACAGTGGGCACCTTGACACCACACTTACTTCCATCCTGGTGTCTCCTGGGCTGCAGGAGGCCCTTCCCACCAGATTTGGTGGCCAAAACAAGGCATCAAGAGGCATGGCACTTTTTTTTTACACTTTCGGGGCTGCAGCGCGCCCAGGTCCTGGGTAGTCTGTTGAGCCTCCAAGCGCAGGGTGGGGTGTGTGGAGTCTAGCCAGGGCTCCACATTTCCAGCAAGCGGGAGGCACGACCGCCAGAGGGCGCCTGAGCCCGGCCCTCCACGGGGTGTTCTTTGTAGCGGGATACAGTCTGTGTCAGTCTCAGGCCTTGTGCTCCAAGTGGGCGTGGCTTGGGTGAGTGAGTGAGTGAATGAATGAATGAATCCGTGGGAGCAGGCCCATGGCGCATCTGCCTGGGGGCCACAATGATTTGGGGAGGCTTGCGGAAGACCCTGTTCCCGCCACCAGCACCGGACTGGACTGGAGCCTCTCCGATCCCAGCGCTGGTTCCCAGGTAGAGCTCGAATCTCCCCTGGCCGCCCAGGGCATAGACCGGGACACGGGGACTCCGGGGACTGCGCTGTCCCTTCACGTCCATAGAGAACCGCGGAACTTTGGTCAGGGGCCCCCTCCCCCCAGGCCAGGCGGGGTCCTCTGGGCAGGGACCTCGGGACGCTGGTTAGAGGAGGTACAGCCTTGTGTCTTGGTGGCTTTGGGCATCGCTGGGCGACCCCGAGGAGACCAGCAGATCCTGAGGTTTGAGAAACTGTGTTCAGCCTGGGGTCCTATTAGGTCCCCAAACCCTCTGGGGGTGCGGGCTGTGACAGCCGCATGTACCAGGGGGACCGGTTGCGGAGGCCTGAGGGCTGAGGTTCTATGGGGCTGATGATGCCCGTCCCCTGCAGCAGCGGCGCACGACCGGCTGGAGCCGGGACACCGAGGCTCCTTAGTGGTGCCTTGTCTGAGGCCAGGGCCGCTCTGTCCCGGAGGCCAATGAGTCCCTGGGCTGGGCCAGCAGGCACCCTGGCCCCATGCACTGCAGGGCACTCGTGGAGCCGACAACTCGTCTGTGCTGGGTCCTTACTCAGTCCCCACCGTCCAGAGGCCACGTTTCGCAGCCTCTCCACAGCCCGGTCTCCCCACCCGATTCGTGGGCGCGGGAACACGTGGGATCTCCTGCTTCCCGGGAGCTCCAGGGAGGGCGGGACGGGGGCGGGGACGTCAGAGCCCGGGGCGGCAGGGTCCGCCCCGCCCCGCCCCCGGCCCGCCCCGTGGCCTCGGCTAAAGCGCCCCGCGCGCCCTGGTAAGCCTCGTTCTTCACTGTACTGGCTGCGGTCTTTCCATCCGACCGTGCGTCCGTCTGTCCATCTGTCTGTCCGACCGCCGGTCCCCAGCCGCCCGCGCTATGGACGCCAAGGTCGTCGCCGTGCTGGCCCTAGTGCTGGCTGCGCTCTACCTCGGAGACGGTGAGTGTCTGCAGCCTGTGCGTCCCAGCCCCGAGACCTAGGTAACCACTTGGCAGCCGGTCTCCGGGCTCTGCGTCCCTCACGGAGCGGCCGCGGCCCAAGGGGTGCAGAGGGGCTGGGCAGGACGTTGGTCTAAAGCGGAGCTGTCTAAGAGCCGCAGGCCGGGGCCTCCCCGCTGGTGCCGCTCGGTCTCCGCAGCTAGGGCTCTGGAGACCTCCTGCTGAGGACACGGGAGGCACACACCCGGCGTGCGGAGCTCGCGCTTTGCGCCTGGTCCAGCCCAGATGGTGCTGGCCGTGGCCAGGAGTTGGTGCGGTGCGTTGCTCGCGTCTCCCAGCCGAGCGGTCCTTTCCTCCGCGGGCCGGGGCGGTTGGCGGGCGCGCAGCAGCTGTCCCACTTGCACCTCTGCCCGCCGCGCTTCTGCACGGCTTGGTGGGGCGAAGCGACGCGGACCCGCAGCGCCCATTCACTGTCAGCTTCCCTCTTCTTGGGCCTGCAGAGCCAGGCCCAGAGGACGCGGCCCCTACGCGCCCCTCTCCTGCCCCCAAACACACCTGCAGGCCGGCGCCTTTGTGCCCCGGACTGAGTCGAAGTGGAGTTCAATCGCCAAGGCCTTGGGCCACTGGGACTGTGGTGTCCTCTTTCACTGGGAAAGGGCGCTGCTTTCTTTTTTCCTTTTTGACGCCTGCGAGAAAACTCGCTGTGCTGTTACAGGACACCGCTGCTGCAAACCAAAATAAACTGTTGCCTCTGAACCCGCAAAACAAAACACTGCGGGGCCAGCCGTGCTTTTCCTTGGCTGTGAAGTTTCCTGCAGTGGCCGAGGGACACGGAGTGCTGTCCTGCAGCTGTTGTCCCGCAGGATCGAGCCAAGGGGCCCAAGCTGGGTTCCCTCGTGAGGTCCCCACACCTGTCTGTGTGTGGATCGGTGCCTTCCTCGGAGCCCAGCAGGAGAGTCTGTACCACTCTGGGCTGCCCACCTGAGAAGTGAGCTCCAGCAGCACAGAGAGTTGCCAGCCAAGGCTGTGACAGGCGCCCCAGACTCCTTCTGGCACTGATACTGCAAGAGGTTCCTCTGCACTAACCCGGCCCCCAGAACGGGACTCCAGCTGGAGGTTAATGATTGAGTGACCTGGGAAGGTGCAGTATCCTTGTGCACCTCTGCAGAACCCATGCTGCCCTCTCCCTGGGTATTTGAGAAGACAGCAGTGCTGAGACCTAGGGCTCAGCCACCCTGGGGGAGGCACAGAGGAAGTGGGGCAAGGGGTCTGGTCCCTGGCAGAGGCTGGGCTGTCGCGGGAGTCACCCCCTCAGCAGCCCAGGCAGGTCCTTTGCTCCACACCAGGCTGGGACAGATTTCCTTTTTTTTTGGACCTCCTGTGCCAGTGTCCTCTGCACCACCCAGCCCCCAAGCTGCTCTAGAAGTCTCTCCAGGACCCCTGCGGTCTTCCTGTGTCCAGCAGCTGGATCTGGGTGCCCTGGCTGTCCTGCAAAGCCGAGTGGGCATGCTCCCAGTTTCGTGGAGTCAGGACTCCCTTCCTTAGCAGAGCAAGCTGCTCTCTGGAAATTGCTCTGGGATCCAAGCTCACTGGGTCCCAAATTCTGGGCAACAGGGGAGCCCCAGGAACTCTTCTTTGTGCTCTGAAACTGCTGGAGAAGTTAGCAGCGTGGACAAAAAGCTGGAGGAAAGGAGTAAGCGCACGCAGCACTGGACTCCCTTCATGGAACACCTGGGCTCTGTCCCTTTAAAGACCTGTGGAAACCCTGCTTGCTGCAGGCTGGGGTCCTGGGAGCAGGAATAAGAATTGCCTTTGAAGGAAATGGATAATCCCAGGGGGCAGGGGGAAGAGAGAAAGAAAGCCTGTGTTTTGAGCTCAGAAAGGCTCTGATTTCTGGCCTGATCTCCACTACTGGTTAGAGGGGCCGGATTCCTGGGAGAAAACAGCGCCAGCCACCCAGGGTGCTGATGCAGCGCCCTGCAGTCCCTGTGTCCCTCCTGCTACCCCCGCCTGGCCGCAGGCTATACATATAGCTCTCCTGCTGCAGTCCAGGACCAAGGGCGATGGAGAGAACTGAAGCATGGCGTTGAGAGGCAGACTTTGGCTCCGGGGTTGCCCAGGCTGCTGCGTACTTGTTCTGGGTTGTTTCCCCCAGTGATTACTTCCTGGGGCAGCACTGCTTCCCCCCCACTGGAAGCACCCCAAAGTAGTTTTCTGCCCCTTGATGCCAGGTTCTCCCATGGCGATAAGGAGTCCCGGGTTGTTTCTGGTCTGGGTGGTGGGGTGTGCTTCTCCAGTAACTTGGTGGCTAAATACACGAGGTTCCCAGTCTAAACCGTTTTTGGACTGAATGTGGCCTGCAGAGAAAATGCAGTCAGCCTTCCAACCCCCTCCCTAGCTCTGTCCCAGGTGCAGACTTAGAAAGCCCAGCCTCCCGGAAGGCTGGAAGTGGTACACTGAAAATAAGTCACCGGACTCCATATTCTCATTTAGCCCCAATGAAGGAGCCACAGAACCAAGTAATGTGGGGTATTAAGTGGGGCTTGAACAAAATCTGCAAGGAAAAAATTTAAAAACAAGACAAAACCTCCAGAACTCCCAGCCCCCCAGGGCTTGCAATTTTAGACTTAAAGGGTGAGTCTTAAAGGGATGAAGGAGCCCCTTGCTAATTTACACTAATGAGTGTCAATTATGGCATTTTACAAATTGTTGAATTGGCAAGCAGAGATGGTAATAGGATCCAGAGGCCACAGCACCTCACCCTCCCAGCACTCCAAGCCACTTTGGAGTTCATCCTCAGGAAGGCTGGAGAAAAGGTGCCCCTGCTCCTCTGGTCTCCTGGTGGGAGCTCCTGGGGTTCCTTTGTGGTTTCCATGTTTGGGGTGAAGTTGAGGTGAAGGGGGGCTTGGGTAGGGGAGGGTAGCATCCCAGAGCTAGGGGCTCCTGGCAAAGGGGAGGGGAGGGAACCTCCTGCCTCCTTCTTCCTCCTCCCTCCCTGACTACAGAGGTCTCTCACAGAGGCCCTGCAGGAGTTTATTTTGCAAAGAAAACCAGGGAATCTCAGGGCCTTGAACTGAAACACTTCCCTCCTGTCATTCCTGCCCTTATCTGCAGACAGATGTGAAGGGAGCTTCCATTTAAACTTCTGTCTCGAGGGTGCAGTGACCCCAGGTCCCCTTGTGCCCAGTCCAAGCTCGCAGAGCTGCCCCTGGAGATGGCCAGCAGGATATACCCATGACATTAGTTCATCCCCTGCCCCGCCACCTCCTTGCAGGGACTGCCAGCACTAGCTGGCAGGATAACACTCCCCTGATCTCTTCTAGGGAAACCTGTCAGCCTCAGTTACAGATGTCCCTGCCGCTTCTTTGAGAGCCATGTGGCCAGAGCCAATGTCAAGCACCTCAAAATCCTCAACACTCCCAATTGCGCCCTTCAGATTGTGTGAGTATCATGCTGAGCCCAGCAGGCTGTGGGTCCTTGGGAGGACAGTGGAGAAGTGGCAGAGGCTGAGGCCTGGCCTGGAACCTGGCACAGCTGATGGCAGCTGTCATTACCATGAATACACAAAATGTACTCCCACAACTGAGTATTGAAAACCTCCTGTGCTGGTCTCCTGCTGGGCTTATAGTAGTCCTGGTCCCTTCTGTCCACACAGCTGGCTGCCACTGGGCCAGAGATAATGTGGGCTTCATTTGCCAGGACTCTGGCTGCAGCCCTGTGCTGGCCACAACCATATTTGTCCTGCCAGCTCTGAGGCCCAAACCCATTCCTTCTTCATTGCCAGAGAGCACACAACAAATTCACTTGAGGTCATCTTTTGCCAGCCTCACAATTTGCGGCTCACTTAAACTGTATACTTTCTCACAAGTGCAGCTTAATGAGTTTTGCTTTTGCTTGGTGTTGAGGGCAGCTGCCGATGTTTTACTTTATTCATTTAGAAAACAATAAAAACCCAGATCACACAAGCACAAGGGGACAGAGATCTTGTCTGGGCACACAAGACTGGTAGAGATGCAGGGGGAGAACCCTGGACCCTCAGGCATTCCTGCAGTGCTGCCTGACCCAGGAGCAGAGGCCCAGAACCCTGGAAGGGCCCTTTCTCAACAGTTCTAGAGCTAAAAGAGGGGTGAGGATGCAGGCTTGGAAGGAAGGCTGCCCCTTCCCAAGACTTTTCCATCCTTTTGCCCATTTGAGGTCTGGTTTTGTCCTTGTTCTTTTTACCCTCTGTACTTTGAATGTCATTTACAATATGTCTTGGGGCCTTAGAAGTTGGATTTTTTTTTCTGGTACTAGAGATTGAACCCAGGACCTTTGCACTGAGCTATATCCCAATCCCTTTTTAATTTTTCATTTAGCGACGGGGCCTCACTAAGTCACTGATTTGCCCAGGTTGGGCTCAAACTTGAGATCCTCCTGCTTCAGGCCCCAGAGGCTAAGATGGCTATTTTGTCAGTGCATCAAGTAAGATACTCTGTCTGCTGGGAAGAGCGTTTGGAAGGTGCTGTGTGTAGCCAGTGTGGACCTGCTGTGCAGCACACATATGCCAGTTCACTTGCTGGTGTGCATCCTGATGTCGGGAGGGACCAGTACAGAGCTCAGAGCTGGGCAAACCCTAAATCAAACACACAGTTGTGCCTAGACCTGCATCCCATGTGCCTGCATATGGTCCGCACAGTGGCAGTCACCCAAGGACTCTCATGGCTGTGCCCAACAGGGCTGGGCTGGGGCTCAGCTGGCCACATGGCTGTGCCAGGCTGGGCAGGGTATCCTGGCTGTTTGGAGTTATACAGCACCCAAGAAACTGTTTCCTCATTTCCCCCTCCCCCATCTGTGCTGTCCCTGCACTGTCCCCATCTGGCTCCATCCCCTGCCCAGAGCTCAGCAGTTTCCTCCAGAGTCCCTCTCCAGCCTGCCCCATGTGTGTCAAGGTGTCCCATCAAGAGAAGGCCTGAGCTCCATCTCCGAGGTCCCCCAGCTGAAGCCCCATCCTTTGCCCCACATCCTCTGTGTGCCCCGACCACTGGCCTGCTCGCTGTTGGCCTTCCCTTCTGCTTTATTCGTGTGCCAACTCCTGCTGATCCTGCAAAGGCCCGCTCAGGCGTCCCTGGGATGTATTCTTCCTAGCTGCAGTTTTTGCACCTCGTCCCTGTCTAGACAGGAGCACGCCACACCCCTCCCCCAGCTTACCCTGAGCACCTCTCAGACCCAGACCTTCTCTCTGCCTCCGCAGCGCCAGGCTGAAGAGCAACAACAGGCAAGTGTGCATCGATCCAAAGCTGAAGTGGATCCAGGAGTACCTGGAGAAGGCTTTATACAAGTAAGCGCACGGCGGCCCAGGCGAACTGTCCACTGGCCCCGCTAGGAAGGCTGACTCCAGGGATGGAGGGCGGAGCTGGGAGGAGGCCCGCGAGGCCGCTGGGTTTGCCAGCTGTAGACACCGCACACATAGCCACGGCACCGTATTCAGCCTGTGTTCACCGTGTCCAACCCTCGTATCTGGGAGCTTTCATGCCTGGGGTTTTCTAAGCCAGGCAGCCCCTCATGGTCATCACCTTCATCCTCATGATCATATCTTAAACCAATGATAACTTCAAGATCTGTACTTGGCTCGTGGCCTCCCTGGAACCTTCATGCACAGGCAAGGGAAAGCGGCTTCTTTGCAGGGAACCCCAAAAAGTGTCCTTAGTGGCAGCTCCTGCAGGGTGTCCCTCCAAGTGGCCTCTATGTGGCCGTGACCCACAGGGCTGGACCGCCACTGCTCTCAGCCCTCTCCTAGTTGGGAATCTCAGTGATGAGTCTGGGCTCTGTCTGAAGCCGCTGCCCCTGGGCTGTGCTGGAGGACTCCCTGCTCCAACAGCATGCCTCCTGCTTCTGCCTCTGCTCTAGCCTGCCCGAGCCGTCCTCCCTCTCCTCCCGCATCCCCACCGGGCCCTCTGTGAGATCCCCTCCAACCCCCTCCAGAATGGAGCCAGCCCCTCCTGGAGGAGGTGCAATTGTAGCCCACTTTCCCTTGAGAGTCTGCAGAATTTTAATAAATGCAGCTTCCAGTCAGAGAGCTTGCTGAAGGAATCAGTTCTCTTGCTTGCTCTGAAGCCCCAGCACGCATGGGGCTCTGCAGACTGGGCCTTCCAAAATCGTAAGTGCAGGATGCACAGCAGGCATCATCTTGGCCTCAGCCCCTCCAGAGCCACATGGGCTCTCAGGTTCCAATCAGAAAAGTGGGTGGATGGAACCTCGGTGCACAAACGCAACTCACAGACAGCCCTGGTGGAATATGTAACTTTTGGCAAGGCATTTTTATATATATATATATATTTTGTGCACATTTTCTTTTGCATTTTGTTTCTTTAGAAAAGAAGTGTACTTCAGAATATATTTGTAGTGGAACAATTCATATATTTGAAGTGGAGCCATATGAATGCCAGTAGCACCCTTTCCTTGGGCTCTGAAGCTACTGGCTGTGGGTACAGAAATATATATGATATATAAATGTGATCAAGCACAGCTTCTCGATGTTAGCCGCAGTATTTTTTTACTTGTGTTAAAATTGTATCCTGTGTCATGGTATGCACTAGCAATAAAATGCTAACGGTTTTCCTGGTGTAAACCTCCTACTGTACGTGGGGATTTATTTATTTATCAGTGCATAGAGGTGAACGCGCAGACCTTTCTGGAGATTATGAGTTAAGCCACCTTCTGGTCAGGTGCGTGGACCCTGCAACCAGGTCCATGCTGAGCAACAGCTCACAGGCTGTTCTCACTCACAGACTGAATCTGAAGCTCAGGTTTTAGAGTCTGTTTTTTTAAATCCAGTGGAAATAGAGTGCCAATTTTCTGACAAATAATATTTGACCCACTAATCCATCTTCCTCCCTCCTCCTCCTCGGTCCTCCTAACATCCTCATGTAATCCCCAGACTCAACCCCAGTAATATCAAGCTTCCCATTTTCCAATGTAAAACTCCCATGACTCTCAGCCATGGTTAATATTGGGCTTTCCCCAGAACAGGTGGCCTCACCCCATAAATCATTAAATACCATTTGCCTCGAATCACCCTAATGTGACAGTCACGAACCAGTTGCTCTAACGGAACTCTGCTAACCAGCACTATCCCTTGCTCCAGATAACCTTGGTGGTACCCAGAGAGGGCACAGTGGGGTCAGGAGCCAGGATGGTGTCTGAGCCCCAGGCCTCCACCTACCAAAGGGTTACCAGATTGGAAATACAGAGAACTTTTAGAGAAAGCAGAAAAGACTCGGCTCTGGGTGGAGAAGGGAGGAGGCCCCGGTGAGATCAGGCGGGTGGGTGGAGACCAGACCACCCCAATGTGGATTCCCATTCCCAGAGAGTCTCAGGGTAGCAGGAACCAGGGTGGGCTTGGCAAATGGGCTTCCTGGCCCCAGACAGCATCCAGCACTTGCCTGCGTGGGGAAGGGCCTGGCTGGCCCAGGCAGGGCTTCCCCCAGAGCCTCTAGGCCCTGTGCCGAGTCTGAGGATGGAGCGACCCATGGCCCCCCTTAGTATGTGCAGACTGAGAAAGCTCCTGTGTTTCAACGTGATTAATGGTTCTAATTTTATCTAAGGGGGCGCAGAGAAGACAAAATGGGGAAAAAAGAAAAGATAGGAAAAAAGAAGCGACAGAAGAAGAGAAAGGCTGCCCAGAAAAGAAAAAACTAGTTATCTGCCAGCTGGATGGACCACAGTGCTCCCCGCTCGCTCTCGGCGCTTTATAAACCCACTGCCCCTGGCCTGGTGACCCACATGCCGGGCCGCACTCTGCCACCATTTCTGTGCTCCTTAAGGCCTTGCTGGCCCGCTAAGTTATGAAGACAGTAGTTCAAAGACTGTGTGCTTGGGATCCTCCTAGCACAGCAGGTCCAGCCCAGGCCTCCCAGCTCTGTGCACTGGGTTTCCCGTCTCCACGGGGACCTGAGGTGCTGCCTAGCCAGCAGCATCCACAGCCTGCTAGCCCAGAGAGGCACCCCGTGCTGCCACCTGTCACCCTAGCCCCGCTGTTCCTGTGGCCTTCTCAGGACAGGCCATGGCCCGCTTGCCCCTGTGGCCTGGCCCTCCCCACCCTGCCTCCCTGGGCCCCTGCTCCCTACTGGGCTGGACAGAGACCTTGCCTGAAAGTTTGGGGGTTACGCAGTGGTATGGGGCGCATGGGAGCAGATATAGATACAGATGTTTCCCAGGGAGCCTTCTCTTTGGGCGCTCACTCCAGGGTGGGGGAATGGGTCCCCCATTCTGGGGACAGATATGTGCAGAGCTGCGTGCAGAGCCTGCAGCTGCGGCACATCCCCAACCCGTGCTGGGAAGGGCTCCAGTGCAGTCAGTCCCCACTGGAGAGAAACATCTGCCTGCACTGAGTCTGCTTTCGTTCTAGAACTTTCCTCCCCACCCCCTTGATGTTTAAAAGTTTGGCCAAATCTCTCATTAGACAGGAGGATGGGCCTGTGCGAGGAGACAAGGCTGAAGTCATAACAACAAATGCCTCTCATCTTGGGCCCTTGCCCCCTTCCACCAGCACCCTGCCTCTGACCCCTAGAGTCCAGCTTCCCTTAACCAACAAGGCTGGAGGGTGCAACTGGGGGACTGCACATCCATGTAAGGGACCCTCGGGGGCCCCTGGGTGCTGGGTTCCTATGCCTAGATGGGCTGCCTAGAGATCACAGAACACACAGCTATCCACCTCCAGCTAGGATGCTGGCACAGTGAGGCCCCTGCATGGCCACTACCCCTGATGCCTGGTCAACCTTCCCAGCAGTATCACTCTTGGCAGCTCCGGGGACAGCAGGCTCTAGACTCTGGGTGAATAGATACCTACCTGGCCCCTTCCCCACCCCTGGGCATCTTCCTGCGGAAACCAGCCACTCCTCAGATTCCCCTTGAAATTCCTCAGGGTAGCCTTGCTAAGCCATCCAGTGCCATCCCACCTGGGGAGCTGTTGCAGGCAGGAACAAGCAGGTTCAAGTGGTCTCTTCATCTCAGGAGAGGCTCATGAAGCCCCAATAGCCATACCCAGTGGCTGAAGCTCCTCACCTTCAAAAAGCAGAAGACCATGCCTGGATCCTCAGTTGCAGCCAGGTGAGGGGCATTGGTCACTATGTGCAACCTGCCCTAGTGGCTCCCAGGGAGATCCCTGGGGCAACCTCTTGCTCCTGGAGGCTACCAGAATGGCACAGCATTGGCCAAGAGATCCCAAGGATGGATGTGGGGCTGATGGACATCAGAAGTGCCTCTCCTCAAGACCACCAAGCCTGCGGTGCCCACCACCCATCCTAGCCGGGATAGACTTGTGGTCTCAGTGTGAGGCCTTGTCCTGTGTTCCGTGTACCATGCCTTGTGCTGCTGGTCATCTGTCAGCTGTCTTGCCACTTCCAGTCCTCTGTACCCTGCTTTGGCCTGCTTATCCTCCCTTGCCTCCTGCCTACTGTGCCCCACAGGAAGACTCGTACCCGCTCTGCAAATGATGCTAAGCCTGGGCTTCTGCACACCCCAGGCCTTGGGAACCCCCTTAACGGTGTCTCCTCTGTTCTGTTAACAGGAGGTTCAAGATGTGAGAGGTGGGTGAGACGCCTGCGAACCTCACAGGAGCCCAGGCCTGCAGTCAGTGTTAGGGAGGGGCCGGCATCCCACTCCTGGGCAGGGCCGGACATGGGGCTAAGAGCTTCATTTGCACAGCTCCCCTTCCCTCGCCATTGATTCTGTAGCAGAACTCATGGTGTTTATTTCTCATTTAGTGTGATAATCCAGTGTTATTGTGGCAGATAGGAACTTCAGCTAAGGCCATTATGTTATTTGCTTTATTATAATATCTCTCCTGTGGAACCCCCCTGTGAGTTTTGTATTGTAGTTGAGATGGGAGGCTCACCCTCTACCCCAGCAGAGGGGTCTGCCTCCTCCCCCAGATAGCGAACAGCAGGGCTCCCCAGGCTGAGCAAGCCCAGGCTGGGGCAGAGACCAACCCTCCTGCTGCTCCCTCCACCATCGCTGTGCTCCTCATTCTGTGTCTCATCCATGCATCCATCCGTCACCCTGTGTCTCCAGACTGTCTCCATCACCCTGAAAAGGACGCTGTCCAGACAAAAGCTTTCATTCCCACCAGGCACTGAGAGGGAAGCAAAGTGCCAGGAAACACTGTATGCACCTCTGTCTCATGCAGAGCACTGTCCGCCGTCCACCTCTGTGTTCCCACTCACAGCCAGTGTCCTCCCCCGCCCCCCATGACCCCTGTCTTGTGCATGACTGCCCCTCCCTGGTATGCAAAGGCTGAGCATGGGGAGATGTTCAAGGGCCTCTGCCAGGTTGCTAGTGCGGACTGTGGCCAGCGAGAGCAGCCTCAGTTTCCCCATGGGACCAGCAGACAGAGCCCTGCGGGAATATGGGCCACAGCAGCACTGACCCCAGCCCTGCCAACCTGCAATGCTGCTGCTGTCTGGACTGCAGAGTTCTGGCTCAGCACTGTTGGGGAAGTAACAAGGATTCTCTACCTTCTTATTACTATTTTCAGGATACAACCTGTAGCAGAGTCAGTCCCAGAGTGAAGACTCCTCCTCAATTAACATCTGACCTCACCCCCCAGCAGGGTTGTCCTTTTCTCTTATACCCATGGTCCCCCTTCTCCGCAGGGCAGGCATTCCTTCAGGAAAGGAGCAGAAGTCCCTGGATCTGGAGTGTTGCCCTCTGACTGAGAGCAGACTGTGTGCAATGCTGCTCAAAACGGCATGCGAGGCTCTCTGTCTGCTTTCCCTGCAGTCAGTCTCCCCAATCCTAATGGGAGACACCAGTAAAATTCTTTGAATGAAGAAAGTGCAGAAAGGAGGAACAAATCCTGAGCTGTGAGTGTTTGTGATTTCATCATTTATTATCAGTAATATGGGCCAGGCATTTCCATAAATTGACACTTCAAAGCAGAAGGCAAATCCATTCACCAAAAGTTGCCCCTAATTTAAACAAGAATTAAAATTCTCAAACCAGCCAAGTTTAATTGAAAAAGAAAGGAGGTCAGGGGATGTTTATTAGTTCCCAGGTTGAGAACTAATTTCAAAACCATCTTTTGAAATTGACCCATCCCTACAGTGATTCTGAGTTATGCATGAAATGACCAAATTTTGGTGGACAGTCGCTGTCCAGGTAACCTGAGGTATTTTCTTTCCTTGGAATCCCTGACCCAAGTCAAAACTCTTGCTCCCAGGAACTAGCATAAGCCCAGATCCACCTGCAGTGAAGCAGTCACCACTGTGTCTCCTCCCCAGGGGACAGCAGATCAGAGCAGAGATGGCAGAGGCACCATTTGTGTGACAATTCATCTCCCCCTGAGGATCTGCTTCTGCATGGAGACTGACTGGCTGTGGCCAATCCACATTCCAATAGTCCATTTGCAAAGGAAAAGTCTCCCTGTTCTAATTCCTTTGCTTTAGAGTCAAGTGCACTGCATCAGGGAGCTGTGACAGGGGACACTGGCTGTCCCCACATTCCCTTGGCTCTGTGACCTGTGCTCCTCAGCTGCCAGCCTTTGCACCAGATGGGAGGGGGTGGGGGGTGTGTTGTGTGTGGGCGTCCAAATCTGTGCCTTGTGTCCTTTACACCATTGTCTGTCCTTGTCTGCCAGCCACTGAGACACCAGCGAGGGTGTATGCTTCCTGGGAGAGGAAGGAGGCTCAGCTTTGAAGAATAGAGCTGATCCATGTGTCCGAGGTTCAGAGACCTGAGCCCCCACCCAAGGACACTGTTTGCACCTCCATGGTGTGATTTTGCCTCTGGTTTTTTGCCCATTAGGAGCTTCCAACCTGGGAACTGAGCACCTTTACCAGAGGGTGGGCCTCAGATTTCTCTATGCAATTTCACTGATCATTCTGAAGGACGTGTACCCAGAAAGGCTCCCAGAAACCTCCAGATCCCCCAGGCTGACTGTGGTGTTGCCAGGTCTTAGTCTGCAGCCTCGCTGAGCTCTCTGTGGCTGAGCAAGGATGGATTCCGTGTTCAATGTGACAAATACTGTATCTGTGTTGTCAGTCGCATCTCCCGATAATGTGAAGCTGGCCCAGGAGAAGGCGTCCCTGTGCAAAGTGTGTGCTTTAAAAAAAAAAGTAACAAGTCTTTGAGAAGCAGCAGTTTCTACTTTAAAGTCATATCAGTTTATAAGATGTATGTGCACATAACATTTTCCTAATAAAAATATTCAGATGGAACCACCTTGGGTCTGAAATAAATGTGGCAATTCTCCACACTTGGTGTCTGCCTCCAAGCCAAGGCCTAGGATAATATAATCTTGACATGGTGGTTGACAGGACATTGGCCATCTTTGTCCTAGACACATTTGGAGCTGAGACAGTGCACCCTCACAGGGTACCTCTTCCTTGGAGCACCTTGGGTTTGCTGGGATTACAACTGAGCCCTGGACCAGAGCTTGACTGTAAGATTCCAGCAGATAGGGTTCCACCAACCACCCCTCAAGGGCCAGTCAGAGGGATGTGTGCAACAGAGATTAATTCAGTAGGGTCATCTGGGAAAAATAGGGATTGGTACTCTAAGGCCATCCCTGGGTGCACACCTGGCTCTGGCATTACACTGGAGGAGCTAGTGGCCAGAGTGGGTTGGACCGCAGCTGGGGTAATTTTATCTCAGATCTGGTTCTGCAGGCCACTGGTGCCAGGGAACAGTGCTACTTGGGGTGACCTGGGCCATCCTGAGGCTGTCGGCCCACCAGACACAGTTCTAGAGCCCCAGGAAGCTGGGAAGAAGTAGGACTAGATCCATCCAAAGGAGCACTGTGGAGTTGGTTGGACAAAAGCACCCATTTTTAAAGGAACCCTGTTTAGAAAGACTCAGGGCCTGTGTGGCCAGCTTTGCCTTCAGAGTGACTTCCAGAAGGGCCATACCACAGCCCCTGCTCTCCACATCTTACCCTTACTTAGCAGCAATGGCCAGATGCCAGGCCCTGCTTGGGTCTGAGGGGTCCATTGTGGACAGGACCCAGGTCCTTCCTGATCCTGCAGGACCCGATGCAAGGAGCATTTTAACAAAGAGTGGGATGTCAGGCATCAGAAGATCCAACGTCCCTAAAATTTGCCCTGGAGCTAAGACTTGAGAGGAGTTGGTTCTCTCTCAGGGCTAGTGCAGGGGCCAGGCCAGGGTTGGGAGTGTCCTCAGTGTGTGAGACAGCGGTGTTCTCACAAACCTACAGGTAGGGGAGCTAAGGGCCTCAGAGGTTGGGGTGGGGTGGGCTCTGGCCCCCAGCTCTCTCTTGCCAGGAACAAACCGCACAAGGCTGCTGTTCACAGGGACAGGTCCTGGTTGACAGGAAGTGTGGCCCAGCTTGGTTCTGTGACAGGAGCACAGAGCCATGAACAAGACAACATCAGTCTGCTCTTGGCCCTCTTCCCACAGTAAGGATGGCTGGCAGGGGGAAACAGCAGAGAACGACATTTGAGAGACCCAGAAATGGGATTGTGAGGCCAGGGAGCCCCAGGCCAGGGCTGCCAGGAGATGCTGGGAGACATGGCCCTCAAGAGATCCTGACCCCATGCCCTGGCTGCCATGGGCTCCCGATAAATTCTCGTCAAGCCAGAAATGAGGATTTCTGCTCTGACCCCCAAGTAACCACAGAGTGGGAGAGGGGCACTGGGGAGAAGATGGGAAAGGGCTGGCACCTACAGGGCAGCTGACAGAGATGCCGGCCCTCTCCCTGGCTCAGCGTGACTTCTGCTATGCTTCGTATCTAGATGTCACCCCCAAAGCTTCATGTGCTGGTAGGTGGGGCTTTGGGAGGTAACTGGATCATGGGTGTGGTACTCACTGGTAGACTGGTCCACTGGTGAGTTTACAGCTAACGGTGATGCTAGGGGGTGAAGCCTGGAAGAGGCCACGGGGCACTGGGGGTATGGCCTGGCAGAGTCTCTCCCTTCTCCTCCCTTGATCTCTCTGCTCCCCACCACCATTCCTTGAGCTGCTCCTCCTCTGCCAAGCCCCTCTGACACACTACCCTGCCAGCCACCTGTGCATATGGGCAGACCCCAGCAGGGGTGGGAACCCTGCGGACCCGGAGCTCCCAGAGGAGCCTGTGCCTTGCACCCCAGTGCCTGCTGGAGCCCTGAGTCCTGGGAGGGCACAGTGGGCACTGGATGACAGAACTGCGGTCCTCAGGCTGGACCAAGGGCAAGCAGCAGCTGCTGGGCAGCCCTGTCCATATCCAGTGTTGTCACTGGGGTGGGAGCTCCTCTCAATTCCCAAGCTTGGGGCTCTGCGGCGCCTCACAGTAGTGGGATTACTTTTTGGCCTGGGGACAAGACAGGTGAGATAGCTATATACACAAGCCCCAGCCCACCTGCTGCTTCAGGGGAAGGAAGGGGTGGTGTGTGGGAAAGAGGGGCTGATGGCCAATGCCCAAGTGGAGAGGTTTGGGCTCATCATAAGCAGGGGTCACTCCTTCCCCAACTGGCTGTGTCTCCACCTCACTCCCTGCTGGTGTCCGGCTTCCTGTGTCACAGAATGAACAGCAGGCAGAGGGGTCCGCACAATCTCCACCTCATATCCACCAGCCCATCCATCCGTGGCCACCACTGCCCTTGCTGTCACCTGTGTGGAGCCCAGACTACCCAGCCACCCAGCCTCGGAGAGGTGGAATCCAGCACTGCTCACTGGGAGGGTATAGGAGGGCACCTCTCATGACTTCTGACCCTTCCACACTGTAAAGCCTTCACCGCAAGTCAGCCTTGATGGTGCACACCCATAATCCCAGCACTCTAAGGGGCTGAGGCAGGAGGATCACACTTTCAAGGGCAGTCTGGGCAACCTGGCAACTTAGGAATACACTATATCAAAAATTTTTTTAAATGGCTGGGTTGTAGCTCAGTAGAAAAGGGTGCTGAAAAAATTCACTGTGTACAATATGATGCCAACATAACACATTTGATGAAAAATAAAAGATAACAACAGTGAAATCAACTCACTCCAATAGTGCATCTTCTGTCCTGGCACTGTGCTATTTTTGCCTCATGCAAGTGTCCCATAGAGTGCTGTATTCCTGTGTCCCCTAACCCTAACCCTAACCGTATCCTCATTAAGTTCCCACCCCTCAGCTGCACCACTAGAGCTGGTCTTTGTCAGGATCTCCAGAAAACTGGCACTGGGAAACCCAAATCCAGTTATTAACGCCAGCCCCTCAGCACCCCCACACAGTTAGACCTTGTTGATCATCTCCCTTGGACAGTGCTTCTGCTCACCCTGACTCCCCCCGCCCCGCCCCCCTGACACACACCTCACAGCCTCTGCTGTGTCCTTCCTCCTCCTGGCAGCCAGCACCCTCCTTGCTGGGCGATCTTCTCATTCCTAGGCTCCAGGCCACACTCCCGGGTCCCCTCTGACAGGCTTGAGAGGCACAGGTATGTGACTCTGAGACCCACCTCCTCCACTGCTGCTGTAAGGGGTAGCTCTGATCACCATGAGCTAGGGTGGCTGCAACAGAGGCAGCCACAGGTCGCAGAGCAACATCTCATGAAAGTCTCTGGAGCCACTGGATCCTGGCTCCTCTGTAATGGCCCCGGTCTCTGGTCAGGCCCTGCCAGCTTGGAGGGAGGACCCAAACACAGGGCACTGTCCAAGCTGCACCAGAGATGGCCCCTGTGGCTCTCTGCTCCTGCGGCCTGGTGAGAGCAGCCGGCAGGTGCCTCTTTGGGCTGTTCTCCCCATACGCCTGCCCAGGTGCCTCTGTTCTCTGCCCCCCAAGCCTTACCAGGGAGGGCCTAGATCACCTTCCACACCCATTTCCCCCTCCGGCCAGTCACTTTTTGTACGTGGCATCTGACAATCCACCACCCTTCAGACACTTTCTTTGCTCTTCTCTGTGACAAGGGTGGCAACGCCTGCCTCCTGGCTGTGTGCCCTTTTGCACACTCAGGGCCACTCAGTAAGTTGTTTGGCAGACCCAGGTCCAGCTCGCTCTGATGTCTATTTATGGGGCCCACGCTCTGCCCCTCTGGGTCTCCTGTATCTGGCACTTCTCCAGGTCTCAGCACATGGATGCCACCATAGTTCCCTTCCTAGGAATCCAGGTTAAGGCATCAGTTTCTTCTCCAGAGCTCCTGCCCCTCAGCTGCCCTGTGCAGTGCTCTGGCACAGTGCCCTGCAAAGTGCCATGAGCCACCTTGGCCCTGGCCCAGTTGCCCTGGACTTCAGAGCTGGTGGCCACGTGGAGATAGGTGATGGCTCCAGCCAGCACAGGTCCCAAGGCCAGTGACATGGGCAGTGCAGGACTGGGGGGCCCAGCAGTGCCCTGGTGGTAGAGGTGATCCAGACACTGCCAAGCCAAACAGAAAGAGCATCACCTAGCAGCCTTCTCTGGGTCCTTCCACACTACATGCGAAAGTAGCTGGGAGTGGCAAAGTGGGCCTGCAGAGAGAGGGCTGCCAGGCTTGAAGCAGAGCTTCTAACATGAGCTTGTCGGCCTTTGATCTAGGGCCACAGCACTTGACCACTGGGCACTGGCCTGGCCCGGTAGGTGCTCCCAGACACCCTGGGCAGGGTGGCCAGCCCCAGGGGATACAAACGACAGGACCAGACTAGGGAACAGTTGCTGGCCAAGCTTGGAACTGCAGCCAGAAAAGTGGCTGAGGAGGCGTGGCTGCTCCTTGAGTCTGCAGAGCCCAGGCGCAGCACAAATGACCTTTTCTCCTCCTCTTCCCTGGCATCTTCCCAACATGGGACCATGGGCTCCTGTCACATGGCCTTGTAGCCGTGAGTGGACAACCATTCTGGACATTCTTGAGCTCCAGGGTACCGGCTGTCCTTCGAGCCACTACAGGTGCATTCTAGTGTGGCGCAGGCAGCTGCTGAGTCCAGCTCTTTCTGGTTCCTCCTGGAGCACTCCTCCCAGGGGAGCGAGAGGCCACCACATTCACACAAGCCACATGACTGAGCTCCTGGGGACATACGGATACCTGGCCAGGGCTTTTGATTGGGCTGGTGTTTCCCGGGACAGCCAAGCCCACACAGCTCTCCCTGCTGCTCCTTCTTTAGTAGATCCGGACACTGACCTGAGCGACAGACAGGAAAATGAGGCAGCAACACCCCACAGCCTCTCCTCGCCATCCACGCAGCAGCACCAGAGGCAGGGCTGGGACTTCAGCCTGTGCTCAGCCCCGAGGACGCTGCCAGGTTTCAATGAGAGCACATTCAGGGAAATGCTGCATGACTGGGCTGCGAAACCCGTGCACCCATCAGAAGCAGCAGCAAAAAGAAATGAAAGAGCATCAAGGAGAAAGGAAAGAATAAAATGGAAATGTGGGCCTATGTATATGCTGTGTGCACACGCGTGTGCATGTGTGCAGGTGAAGGTGTAAAACACAAGGTTGTGGTCAGAACAGCTCCCTCTTTAGTGCCCACACAAGTGAAAAACTTCCGCATCTTTCCTCCAAAACAGGGAAGAATAAGTCAGCAGACGGTAACAGCTGACGTACTGGGCCTGAGGAGCACCAGAAGACAGCGCTGACCTTCCCAACGTTGGGCTGCACTGCACCGCCAAGCTATGGCTCTGGTAGTTCCTGTTTTCCTCCCTTACAGAGCCAGGGACACTGTAACGAAGCCAATGACTGAGTGTCACCGAGATGCCGATCACGGGTACAGATAAGGGCCGCCTGGTCCACTTGGCCAGATGTCACACTCACACAGTGGCAGCTCTGGTGCCCAAGCCATTATCTCTGACTCATTCTGGGCTTTGCAGGGAATGTCCATGGTTTGGACCATCATGGGAAGAGTGCGGTCCTCACTTTGCATCTCCAGAACAAGGAAACCTCAGTAGGAGCCACGCCCCCATCCCAGGTCCCCGAGTCACTCCTGTGCAGCAGGGAATAGAGGGCCCCTGCCACCCCTAACCAAGCCTATTTGCTGTGCAATATGCTGGGTCTGTACTCAGGAAGCAGCCAGGGGCAGCACCTGGCCCTGAAGTCCTGGGAGGTTGCAGTTCCAGGATCCACAGGGGCACTCATAGTACCCAGGATGCTGTCGATGTCCCAAGCCCCAGGAGCGTGGAAATGTGGTGTTTCCTGGGACGTCTGCGTCAAACTGTCAGAGGGAAGAAGTTTGTGAGTTGCTGAGCCTATGCCTGGGGAAGTGAGGATCCTGCCCCTAAACTCCTCCTCCTGCCCTCTTCCTCCTGGAAACCAGGACCAGGCCTGAGTCTCCTTTCTCCTCTCTACTCTCTCTCCAACCTAGGCCTGCCTCTGAGGCATCAGAGTCTCGGGTTGGCCTCTCCCACTCTCTTGAGACCAGGAGGAAGCAAGACCAGGAGGCAGGAGGAGGGGAGACAAGTCCACAGGCTTGGAAGGAATGCAAGACACTGGTCACTGCAGACTCATCAAACCACACAGGAGCCCCAAGAAGTTGCCCAGCCCTGTGTTCCTCATCCTTGGCCTTGGTGCAGGGAGAGGGGGTAGGGGAGGCCTTGGGACACCAACCCGGCAGTCCTCCTGTGTCTGTGTGCCAGGCACCCGGCACATGCTGGCCTTGCATCAGAGGTGGTACTTCTGTCCTGCTAATGGGAAAACAGGCAAGTGAGGCACGGTCCTAAGCCATGTGTAACAGCAGTGGGATCCTGAGTCTGCACAGAGTGTTACCAGTCAGCTCCTGCTTCCTGTGTGTCCAAGATGCAGACACCCAGTATCTTGAAGCTATCAGGGTAGGAAGGGGCTCTGGGGACAGGAGAAGTGACCTTCAGCCAAGAGGGTCCTACATGTTTGGACTACAGGGTGAGAGGACTCAGGCTTTCTGGGGACCTGGTACACACTTGAGCACTCGTGATGTGGGTGTGCTTACACACTGCTCATGTCAGAAGCCACAGCAGCAGCAGATGACAAATATTCATGGAAGTAGAAGAAGGAAGGGTTAGATCCTTCTGGAGCCAGGGTAGGGGCTGCTAAAAGGGGACACTAGCAATAAAACACTTTCTAGAGGCAGGGTGGCTATCCTAGACATATGATATCATGAAAGCTGCGCCCCTGGGAGAAAGAGGTCACTCACAAGCCCAGCTGCTGGTCACCCTGCGGGCCTCCACCTCATGCCTATCATGGCTGGATCGAAGCTGTGCTGGGACTTTGAGGCTGGGTAAGCTGTTGGGGCTGGGGAGCACCTTGCTGAGAGGGTCTGCCCTCTGGCTCTGTCCCTGGAAGCCTGCAAGCTATGTGTCCTTTCTGAGTTCCTCTGCTGCCCTTGTTGCCCTCCTCCTTTTTTTTGAGACAGGGTCTCACTATGCCTTGAGCTTACTTTGTAGCCCAGGCTGTTCTCAAACTTACAACGATCCTCCTGCCTCAGCCTCCCGAGTGCTGGGATTACAGGTGGGCGCCACCATACCTGACTGCTGCCCCTTTTTGCAGACAGACCCCATCTAGTGAGTTACAGGTCCTCTTGGTGCTGTCCCTTCAGCCATCTATGTTGAGAACGTTCCTCCCACAGCAGATGGCTAGAGTCATCCCCGGCCTCTCCAGGTTCTCCCTCCACGCTCTGGCAGGAGTGGCTGGGGTCTCTGGAGTAGCCAAAAGACTTGTTTCTTCATAGTAAGTCAGGGTTTGGGAATCATCCTGCACTCAGGCTCTTACCTTTGCCTCAGTGTACCCCAGGGCCCACCACAATTCTCACTCGGCCTCTGCCAAGATGCCCTGCCCACCCCTGGCTCTCTCTGAGCCTAAATCTATCTACCTGAGTTATCAGCTTGCCCAATATCACAGAAATTTCCAGGTCCTAAGATTCCATCCTAATCCACTGTGAACTCTTTGCAAGACATCTTAATATAGAACACTGAAAGGAACAGCCCAGTGTTGTATAAATCACCACTGCATGGCTCTCAGACCTGCAGCCCCAGGGCAGCAGGTAGCCACACTTTCACACCCAGACCCCAGGGCTCCTCAGGGCTATTTGTCGCTGCAGCATTAAGGGCAAGGTGTGAGGTATAAATCTGCTGGCAAGGAGAAGGTTGGAAATTATTTTTCCTTCTTCACCTGTGAACAGCAAATCTTCCCTTGGCATTTCACTCATTCTGTTTTGCTGATAGTTTGCAAACCACCAGTCTCACAGTTCCAAGTACATATGTGCTGGGGAGATCAGATTCCCAAATTCCATCCTTCACCCCCCATCATTCCAGCCTCAGCAAATTCATCCCACCAGCTGTCCAGAGGACCTAGCACCACCGCATGTCAGCCTCACAGAAAAGGGTCCCTCTCTGCCAGCCAGGTGGACTCCTAACTCCCCCTAAAAAGAAACCCAAATCAAGTCAGACAAACAGTGCTCCCCAGGGCTCCTGCATGCCCATCCTCAGCCCTTAGCCTGCTGCCCCCCAGAGCTTGCTGAAGATCAGCAGAAACATCCAATTAAGGTTAGGAGTAGATGTATTTCCTCTTCCCTGCTCCAGTGAGCTTTTTCACAGGAATTGGGGAAGAGCAGAGGAGGCTCAGTTTCCAGCACTGAAATGTCCTTCCTCCGAATCTCCCCACCATTCGCATCAGAGTGAAACAGAACAAGACAGAGGTCTTTGTGTGTTTTCTGTTACTAACAGAGAATACCTGTGCTTGGGTGATTTATAAAGGAAAGAAGCTTATTCAGCTCACAGGTTTGTGGGGATTCTAAGGTCAGTGGTCATCTTTTCAACAGAAGTTTCAGAGAGGACAAACAAGGTTCCCACCATGGCAACAGAAAAGGGCATCATAGGAGGCTTGGGCTGGGATGAGAGAGCTGCTAAAGACCCTCTTCTCTGACCACTGCATCCTCACCAGCCTGCTTCCAGCTGGGTCCCCTTTTACCCACAGGTCTGTTGTGTCCCCATGTGAGCTTCTGGGGAGCTGTTTCCACACCTCACCTGCACATCCAGACTTGCATCAGCTCTGAGGTCTTCTGCCCTCAGCCAGTCCAAGTGTTCTCCTTCTCCACAGTCACGGCCTGATGTGCCATCCCAGGAAGGAAGGGTGTGGACCTTGAGTTGCATGTTTAGGAAAGGGTGCGCATAGGGGCCCACGTACCCCAAGGACTTTGCCTTACCCTCAAATGATCCTCATGTGGATCTGTGGCAAGTGGTACTATTCTGAAGACTTCTTGTGGTTACATTCACAGGGAATGTAGGACATTAACTTAAAACACCACATTCATTTTATTAAAAAATAGGTAATGCAGACCTGCCAGCAGGCACAGAGCCTCAGAGTGGACTAAGCTGCAGTCACTGCTCCTATGCAGATGGTACTCCCATGAGGACTGAGAGACCCCATGAGGCCCCACTTCCCAAGATCCCCTAGCCTTCCATGCAGCACACAGTGACCAGACCTACAGCACAGGGGCCCAGGGACACTCTGGGTCCCAGCCACAGCTGTGAGTCGAGGCCTCAGGGTAGCACAGACAGTGGTGCTGGGGAGGCTCTGCAGGTGACCTGAGTGTTGGGAGCAGCCCCTTAAGCTCAGGGAGCCCCGAGCCCAGCTAGGACTTCCTGTTTGCACCTGGATCAGGCTGGGCCCTGTTCTGTATCCACATAGCCATATGCTGCCTACTCATGAGTCACCCCATGGTCTGGCCATCTGGAGTCCAGTGCCCAGTGCTGTGCTCAAGAAAGCACCATCTTACTGAGCAACGGCCCCAGAGCGCTAGAGGAGAAGGCTGGCAGCTCAGGTGTGCCAGGCAATATGAGGCCAGGGGTCACTGCCTTCTGAGCCAAAGCCTTCCTGGTACTCCTGAATGCCAGGCCTCCACCAGGCATCACTGATCCTGCCCTTTCTCCTGGAATGGCCCTGCAGCATGGTGGGTTTCCACTCAGACCTATGCAGACAGAAGGCTGTGGCAAAGGCCAGGGGTGGTTGCAGAAAGGGTCCTGCTCCAGGCCTGAAGATGGGCAGAGAGACAGAGATAGAAGGACAGAGATGATGTGCCAACCCAGCCAGCATGGAGGAAGCCAAGCCCTCTCCCCATGCACTACAGCCCCAGTGTGTGTCTCAGCTTTGGGAGCCCCTACACCCTGCACCCTCTCCCTGCCCTATGACACACGACCCACCCACTTACTGATGCAGCCCTGCTGAACACACAGGTTTCCAGGGACCAGCACGAACCTGGGTCCTGCCCCTGCCCCTGCCCCTACCCAGTGTCCTGACATGGGCTCACCCTGTCCCACCCAACTTTGAAGCCACCCCTGCATGCACATATATGCACACACAGCCTTGGAAAAGCAAAGTCGAACTAGGAGCCCCATGCACCTCCTTGGTGATTGCATCTACATTGTGTCCTTGTGAGCTGCCCAGCGTCTACCTGTGTGTAAGTGTGTGTCTGTATGTCTGTATCTGTGCATCTCTGTGTATGTATGTTTCTGTCTGTGTGTATCTCTCTGTGTGTCAGGGTCTCTGTCTGTGTGTCATCTGTTAGTGTGTCTCTGTGTATGTCTGTCAGTGTGTTTTGTATGCATCCATCTGTGTATCTATGCATATATCTGTATGTTGATCTGTGTATCTTTCTATCTGTTAGTGTGTCTCTGTGTGATGTCAGTGGGTTTTTGCACATATCCATCTGTGTGTCTGTGTGTCTGCAGTGGTCGGAGTTTGCAAAGGACACATAATTTATAGGGTTATTTTATAATAATCACTCAAAAAGTCAAATGCAGAAAAGTGCAAGAGATCTGTCCACATATCAGAAACCCAAAAAATCCAGCTGAGGGCCTAGATCCCACAGAAATGTTCTGCATGAGTGCAACTGAAGATCTAGAGCCCATGGAAATGTCTTCTATGAGTCCAGCTGGTGGCCTAGAGCCCCACCAATGTCTTGCATGAGTCCAGCTGGAGGCCTAGAGCCCTCAACAATGACTCATGCAAGTCCATACCAAAGATCTGCATAGGGAAAGCCCAAAGGTCAGTGATGGAAGCTACAAAGTAGAAAGTCTGCGCCAGCAGGATGAAGGATCTGTGCCAGCAGACTGAGGGATCTGCACTGGAGCCAGGAAGTGATGCTCAAGGCAAGGACCAGAGCTCCCATGGAAAGAACTTCAGCCATCCTCAGAGACAGCGAGGTCCCTAGCTCTTCCGATGATCACAGCTGATTTCATATCAGGAAAACCAGCATGACAAGCTTCTCCAGGAGAATCAACAGCACACCATCTTCCCCCAGTTCTCTCTGTATGCTGTTGGCAACAGTCCACACGTGGGCCTCCCACACTCAGAACCGTGCTGACTCAGTTCAGCTGGGTGTTACAAGTTGACCGTTAGTTAATCCATCACAGTGTCTATCTGCATGTATGTACATCCAACAGGTGGGGGGGGCTTTAGGGTGCCCTCCTCCCTTCCCCAGCCATGCTGACCCTACCCCTTTGGTCCCAGGGCCTTCCCCTGGCTCAGCCTACAGTGCAGCCTCCCAGGTGAGATGGAAGCTGGGAGCAGCCCCGTAAGCCCAGGGGTTTGGTGAGTGGATGAGGACACTGCCAACAGTGGCAGCTGCTTTATGGACTGGGACACAGGGGACCACACTGGACACCTGCATCTTGACCTCCATCCCAGAGCCACCAGCTGGTGACAGGATGATGGGCAGGATAAGGCTGGGATGTTTTTTTCCTGGGCCCCCTGCTCCACCACCTTTATGGACACCAAACATGCCACCTTCTGAGCGCACTGTCCCAGGAGCTCTTGTCACACGTCTGGGCAGCCCTCACAGTAGAAGCACACAGCCAGGCACAGAGGGAGGGACAGCAGCTAGCCCTCAGCTGGCACCTGGCTGGCTCTGAGCCTGGGTCTCAGCCTCCATGGGGACTCAGATAATCCGGCTCCAACATCTGTTGTAAAAATCCAGGAGGTGCGTTGCATTCCGTGAGTCATGGTGATTCGAGAAGGGCTCTTGGAGGATGACTTTTCCCTCTGTGGGAGCTTCCTGGCCACCCTCTGCCTCATGACTGGGGTTCAGCCCAGGCTTGGAACTGGCAGACTCTGGCCACCATGCACGCTTAGCCTGATGACCTGGGACAGGATGCTGAACCTCTGAGCACCAGCCTTGTCCCCCCAACATTCCCTGGAGGAGAACTGCACTGATGGATGACAATGGTGTACATAATACACAGTAAGTGCCCAAACCAGATGACGGTTCTCATCATGGTCACTGTGCATCCTGGCCATGTGGAGGGCAGGCACTGAGCACAGTGTGATGGGTTATGATGGGGGACAGTAGCACTATTTATCTGGGGTGCATTTCACAGCTCCCATGGACTTCTAACGCCCAGCCCTGCATCCCATGCATGCTGTTACACACTGTCAAGGTTAGATTTACATTCGAGGCTCAGGAGAGCGTCGCAGCAGTAACACGGCAATAGAACAGTGCTGAGACACAGGCTAGGTGAGCACAGCCTCTCCCAGCATGGCAGATGGTCCTGTGACCTGAAAGGACACAAGCTATATGACGAGACAAGATGAGGTGAGGGACATGGACATGAGGACATGGCGTAGGTGGCCATGCATGGTGACTTAAGCATAAACACTGTGACACTGGGAATATTCCTGAGTCACCAAGATGGGCACCAAATGCCAGATGGATGGGAGGGCACTGTTATGGGTAATGCCTAGACATCCCTCAAAGCCTCGAGTGCCCTAAGTTTGGCCCTGTGGAAGGTGATTGGTTCACAGGCTTGCATGGCTTGCTGCTAGGAAGTGAGGCCTGGTGGGCAGAGGCAGGTCACTCGGGTGTGACCTGGAAGGGTTTGTCTCCTTGGCTCCTCCCTTCTCTCTCGCTTCCTGTCGCCATGCTGAGCAGCTTTTCCACCACTGTGCGCTGTGCCAGGGCTGCCAGGCCATCCTGCCATGGAGCCAGCCCACCATGAGCCTCTCCTCCTTTGAGTTGTGTGTACTTCAAGGATGAGAAAGTACCTGAGATAGCAGCAGGCAGTGTGGACATGCTGGGCACAGTACTTTGCCCCTCTGTTCAGAAGCATGTGCTGCCGTTCACAACCTGTGACTCTTTCCTGTGCCTAAGTACCCAGGAGGCTGGTGAACAGTTTGGGACAAACATCTGTCTGGGTCCCCAGGGCCTCCATGACCTGCCAGGGTTACCACCGGCTCTTTGAACCATGCACTGTTGCTCACTGGGAAGGGTCTCTTTCTGCCTTGGATCCAAGCAGATCCCAGGCCCATCAGGGACCTGAGAAGAACAGCAGGGGCGGGCAGGGAGCTTGTGCACCAGCAGCCAAGGCCCACAGAGCCTGGGACAGGGTAAGAGGCAGGGGACCATGGTAGCAGTGTGAGGCACTGGCCAAGGCCACAGCTGGACGGGCTCAGCTGAGGCCCCGGGATGGGGCTGGCTGTGTAAACAGGGAGACCACCGCTGGTGCTGAGGTGCCTCTGACAAGTGCTGGACCTCGGGGGCCCTTCCTCAGGACAGGCCTTGCGGGGGGAGTGCAGCCACAACTCTGCGGCAGGGCCATGGGTTCCAGGTCTTCCCAACACCTTCACAATATGCCACCAGGGGAGAGAGACGAAGAAGAGGCAAAGAGACAGAGATGGAGAGACAGAGAGATGAGTCTGAGAAGAGCCTGAGCCCTACCCTGTCCTCCACCCACCTCCTACGGGTCTGGGTCTCAGCAGGTGCAAGGGGATGACAACGGAGTTCCTGTTTGGTACCTGAGCCCTGAGCTACTTCAACCATGGGCACTGTCTGTAAATTCTGTTCCAGACATGGAACACAGTGTACTGGGTTTGAAGATTAGTCCTGTTCACCCTGAGAATCCTAGCAGTGCTTTCAGCCGCAGCTTTCCCCTGGAAATCACCCTGAGATCAGGGTCCTGACTCTCTCCCAACATTTACTTCAATTATCTCACTTTTAGTATTATTTTTGCATGAGCCCAGGACATTGATAGGCTTTGGAAACAAGAGACAGCATTCTATTTATGATATGGCCTTCTGCTTGCAGGACTGGTATTTCTGTTACAAAACATAGTAATTCTCCATTGCTAAAAATTAAATGATGGCTGAAAGCAAGCTGTGCTTTTGCTCTAAACAGGAAACCGGGAAAGGACACAGATGCTGCTGAGGGGGCAAGTGCCCAACAGGAGGCCTGGTTTAAGCCTGGCCAGGGTCTGATCCTCCTGAGCTCTGAGAAGCTGCAGAGAGGACAAGGGTTCAGCCATGCCTGGGTCTCTGTCTTGCTTTCCTCCTCCTCCCACCAGGTCCCTAGCTCTGTGGATTCCACCCCTAGCCCCACCTGGTCACCTCCATCCCTGCAGAGCACAGTCTCATGCTTTCTATCGCTACCACCAGCCTCAGGGCCCCTTCAGCTTACTGAAGCGGACCACTGGGCATCAAGCAACATGCAAGAACAGGGAATGCAGCCAGGAAGAGGAAGGATGAGGGATAGGCTCTGGAGAGCGAGTCCCTATTTCTGCAGGGACCCTATCTCCGCACATGACACCTAGCACCTGCTCTTGGCGTACAGTAGGCCCCATCCTCCTGGAAATCACTTCCTGTGAAGCTTGCTCAACATGTCAGTCTTCCTGTGGCCTCCTGCAGCAGCGTCCTCACTCAGTCCTGGCTACCTATGCAGAGCTCTATGTGACCAGAGGTCCTAGCTACCTGTGTATAGCTCTATGTGAGAAATAAGAGGTCATTTTCACTGTGATATGAAAGCAACAGGCACTCAGGACACTGGCTTTTGATCCCTCCAGGGATGCCAGGCAGCAGTGGTCCCTTTGTGGGCACAGGGAGATTATAGAGTCATCTGGAGGAGCAAAGATCCATCCAAGGAGCTGGGGTCCCACTGCACCCCCCAAGTCTGTATGACCTGAGGCCATTGACAGGGCCCTTCAAAGTTCACCTGCAGGGAAGGCTCATACCCAGGCCTCTGAAGCTCCACACATCAAGCCAGCTGGGGTGCATATAGCTCAGGGTGTGCAGGGCACTTACCACTCAGGCAGACAGAGCCTCATCAGAAACCGGGGTCTTCTTTGTCAGTTTCTCCCACTCCATCCACATAGCCAGGTTTGAAGTCACTGACGCTACACACACGATGCCAGCTGTGTGCTGGGCCCTGAGCTGGGTCCTGGCAGCAGCACCTGTTCTTTTTCACATCCCCACGTGAGGTGACCCATGCTGTCCCTGAGCCCTGGAAAGGAGGTTGAGTGGGAGTGCCCTGCTGGGCTGCTGCTCCCTGCAGCTCTGGTCATTTCTGCTTTTAGCTGTCTGTGCACTGTGATGTTGTGACACCTTTAGATACCTCCATGGTGGGCAGTGACCATCCCTCAGGGAGTAACCAGGTCTCACAGATCTGTGCCACACTCAGGCCATCAAAGCTGCTGCAGGTTGCATCTGCAGGTCACGTCTAAAGCATCCCCAAGGCCTGTGTTAAATGCTCCCCTCATGGTGGCTCTACTGGGAGATGGCAGGGCCAGAAGAGGTCTGTAGGTCAGAAGGACAATGTCCTTTGTGGTTATGGCAGACCCCAGTCCTCTCCCTTGTGTATTCCTTGGCACCAAGGGACCGGTTTTGCTGACCATGCACCCATGTATGATATGCTGCCTGGACAATCTCCACAAAAGGGACCCTGACTGTGAGCAGGAGGCACCTCTCTCCTCATGAGCTGAGGACCTCTGGGGTGCCACTGGCAGAGGGAAAGCTAACAAACAGCCCCCACATCCTGCAATTTTGGCCATTTACCCCAGCAGGCAATAGCTACCTGCTTCAGTCAACCCAGAACAGCACTACGTCAGGGTGTCTGTGTCCCTGCAAAGTTTAGATGTAGGCATCCTCACCCCTAAGAGGATGATGTCAGGTGACTGGCATCTTTGAGAGATGACCAGGTCTCCCTGGCAGTATCCATGTGAACAGCATCAGTGCCCTCAAGAAGGCTGAGGAGTTTAACTGGTTACCTGTCACCATGCAGGGACACGGAGAGAAGGCCCATTACAATCCAGGAGGCCATTGCCACCAAACACTGAGCCACACTGCCATGATCTTGTGCTACCAGGTCCCAGAACTGTAATAAATTCCTCTTAATTTTAAGCCACCCAGTTGAAGGCATTATATTACAGAACCATAAAGGGCATAAGACATCCAGGTGCCAGGCTGCCAGAGCCACATTTGATAGTTAAGTATAACTTTCACCTTGCTTGGACGAAGTAACTGATAGAGAGGTAGCTGTACCAGGGGGTTGCTGCTGTCATGGGTGGATTAGTTCATGATGATTATAGCTTTTGGGGCATGGGCTCAGCTGGGGAATGTCCTGGGGCCTAACTCTGAAGGATTATGGCTCAATGCCACTCTCTCCATGCTCTGCTTCCTGGTCACCATGAGATGAGCCACTTTTTTCTGCCACACCCTCCCACCATGATATCTCTGCCTGAGCCAGCACATCATGGACTGACTCCTTGGAAAGCATGAGTCAGATACATCATGCCTGTAACTGTTGATACCTTGTGTCAACTTCAGAAGTTTAAAAGCTTAACTAAGTAACTCAGCAGATCTACATCCTGGGGAGTCTAGAGAACATGCCCTAGGGCAGCTGTTTATGCTCCAGGATGTTGTAATGATTGATTCATTGTGTCAATTTGTGAAGTTTAAAAGTTTAGATAAGTGACTCTGCAGGGAACAAGGGTCCTTACTCTGTAAACATTTACAGCCTGTGCAAGAGGAGGACACAAAGATGGTGTGAGTGCTACACCTACCCTAGGACGGTAAACTGCATAAAATATAAGGGAAAAAAAGGCTTGGTCCCCTATCCCATTTTGCACTTGTTGCTTTTGCTTTCTTCCACTGTGGAGAACTGTAGCCCATGTGCCATGTACTACCCTGCCTTGGAACCAGCTGACAGAGACTGAAACTTCCTCAAACTGTAAGTAAAATAAGCTTTGCCTTCCTTAGTTTGGGACAGCAAGTATTTTCTCTCAGCAATGAGAGACAAGTGACTAAGATATAATTTGGTACCATCAGTGGGGTTACTGTGACTGTACCTGACCATGTGGTTCAAGAGCCTTTGGGAATGGCTTGTGGGAAGAGTTTGGAAAGGTTCTGAAATGTCATCTGAAAGAATAGAGCTGAAACAACTTAGGCTGTTCTGTATGGGAGATTCTGGTCAGAGCTCAGAAGATCAGAATATTGATAGAAATCTGGCAGGAAAAGACCAAGTTCAGGTTTCTGCTGCAAATAAGGACTGCATTGGCTGTTGGACTCCAGACAATGTGTATTATAACATGACAGAAAGTTTATCTGCATTTTGCTTATATCCAGAGACTTTGCCTGAGTCTAAGATTAAATGTGGCAGACTAATTAATCAAACAGAAGAAATTTCAGGGCAGTCCAATGTTAAGGTTATGGCACAGCTGCAGTTGGGAGCTTTTAGCTAGAGCCATGTTGAGAATCAAGAGCAAAGAGCCCAGCAGGATGATTTAAAATGTTGTGAGTTTGGACAGAAAGGAAGCTCCAGTAAAACTGTGGATCACAAAGTCAGAGCAGAGATCTTTATTGCTGAGAGAGAACAGGAGAATATAAAGATGAAAACATCACAAGAAGCAACAAATCTCCACCCTTTGCAGCATCAAAACTGCAGAAGTGAAAGACTGCTTTTAGAAGAAAGCTGCAGAGTGCTATGTTCCAGAATGATGGCAACAGAGAAAATTTTTGTTCCTCAGAATTGAATTCAAAGTGCTCAGTCATCAGGCACTCGACCCTTACAACCAAGAGAGGGAAAAGCATGGCTACTGCTCTACCTGGCAGCAGACCTTTGCAGCATCCACGTGGCATTGGTTTTAGGTGCGTGCAGAATGCAAGAGTTGTGGGGTTAAGAAGGCTTCCACTCCAATTTGAGAAGGTCTGGGAGGCCAGGCAGTGTACCCCTGAGAAGGCAGTGTGTGAAGCTGTGAGGGTAAAACCAAAGGTGCAACAGAGACCTCAGAAGTTTGGAGAAGGCAAGAACATGGATTATCTGAGGAAACCTGCAAGGAGGAAACACAGCAGGCCTAAGAGAGAAGCTGTGGGGGCTACAACCACTGGAAGCTGCATAGGGGCAGAGCCACTCAAGCCCTTTGGAGCTCACAATTTGCCACAGTTTACATCAGATACTGAACATGCACCTACAGGAATGTTAGCCCTACTGATTTTTGGACTTGCTTTGGTCCTAATCCTTTGTATTCCCCTGTTTGTAACTTTTGGAATGAAAACGTTTGCCTTGCACTATTAAATGTTGGAAGGATTTAACTTTTAAATTGTACAGGAGCTGATGGCTAAAAGTTTACATCTCACATCTCGAAGGAGACTTGGCACTTGGACTTTTCAGCAGTGCTCAAACTGTTAGCACTTTGACAACTCTTGCAGATGGACTAAATGCCTTTTGCATGAAGGATGGGCATGAGTCTTGAGGGGAGCAAGGGTAAAATGTTATGGTTCTAATGTAATATAATGTTGGTAAACTTCATACTGGTTCTTAAGGATTGTTAAATCTGTTTCATAATGTTCAAATTGTGAAATGATAAGAATAAGCATGCCTTTGTATCTGGAAACCAGTGTAAAGAAATGTGTCTAGTTGCCAAGATGACAAGAGGTGGATTGTAATGGATGATACATTGTGTCAACTTGAGAAGTTTAGAAGCTTAACTAAGTAACTCAGCAGTTCTACATCCTGAGGTATAGAGTACATGTCCTAGGGAGTCTGTTTATGCTCTAGGGTGTTGTAATGGTTGATTCATTGTGTCAACTTGAGAACTTTAGAAGTTTAGCTAAGTGACTCTGCAGAGAGCCAGGGTCCTCATTTTGTAAACATCCTCAGCCTGTGCAAGCTGAAGAGGAGGACATGAAGATGGTGTGAGTGCTACACCTATTCTAGGGCAGGTAGCCTGCATACAATATAATGGAGGAAAAGAGGCTTGCTCTACATCACCTTTTGTTGCTTTTACTGTCTTCTACTGCCAAGAACTTTTGCTCCTGTTCCATGTGCTACCTTGCCTTAGAACTAGCTAACATGGACTGAAATCTCCACAAACTGTCAGCTACATAAATCTTTCCTTAATGCTGGATGTGTCAGGTATCTAGTCTCAGCAATGAGAGAAAGTAACCAATACATTTCCCTTCTGTAAATTACAGGTGCCAGGTATTTGGCCCCAGCAACTGGAGAACAGTCCCATAAGCTACCCCAGAGTCTAAAGCCCACCCTGTTATTCACACTGACTACTCCAGCTGCTCCCCTATCCCACAGAGACTCCAGTGAGGCTGAGGTCTGTGTGTTCTGTTAGCTCTTACCTCCTGCATCCCTGGTGACCCTGTGCCTCCCATTTCTGCATCTGTGCATATGGTAACCTTGGAACCAACCTTCTCCCACTTCTTGCCCTGGGGCCAGACCTAGCTGACCACCTTAGAAAAGAATATGGAAGAAGTTCCCAGCCAAATCCATTCTCTGTTCTCCAAAGCCTGGAGAGAAACAATGGTGGGTCCTAACTTGCTCATCCTGACCTGCTGGACTCCACTTCTCCCAGCTTCCTCTAGGCAGTGTCCACCAGCTCCCCACTGGCCTGCTGGGCTCCTCTCCACCCTGGCCTTTGCCATTTGCTTCAAGGGCCACAGGGAATAAGTGACTCCAAGGGAAAAGATTCCCCAGAGCCTACTGTGAGTCAGCCTTGCAGAGGGGTCCCCTACCCTGCTCATCTCCCCAGGTTGAGCCAGCAGCCAGTACACTGAAACTCCATGGGAATCCACGGTAGAGGGAATGACTCACTCTTCCTGCATGCACTGGGCCCTCTTCCTGCTGAGCCATTTTGGAGTCTGGTCATTGTGGCTTTGGCATGGCAGGTCACTAACAAGGTGTTGTGAGCCACAGATGATAGCACAGAAACCAAAGTGTGCACAGGGTTCACCCTTCTGTTCCCTTATGTCCCTGGGCCCAGGTCCTCTCTCCCTGGTTTATCAGAACTGGAATTGGACAATTCAGTGTCCCATCACACTGCAGGTGGGCCCGGGCTGGAAAGCTACCAATTAGATGGCCAGGTGGCTACAAGGGCCTTTCTGCCATTCTGGTCAGTGTTTAAAAGTGCAGGGTGCATGCCTACTTTCTTATTAGTGCAGAGAAGTCACACAGATTGATGAGATTCACTTGGAAAATTTGTATATGCATACCTGAATCACTTTCACCCTCCCCTCCAGCCCCTGCTGCTAATCTCACACTCTTTTGGGTGGGGAGAGGGTTCAATGTGTATGATGCATTTGAATCATATTCATGTCCCTTTATGCCCCTTCTCCTTCTTCCCTTCCTCTTCTCTGGTAAGTCTTTTTCTACAGTCTTGCCATCTTTCTTAGATTCCACACATCAGGGAGAACATCTGATATTTGTCTTTCTGAGCCTGGTTTATTTCATCCTACATCATGATCTCCAGATCCATCCACTTTTCTGCAAAGGACAACATTTCATTCCTTTTCATAACAGACTAATACTCCAGTGTGTGTGTGTGTGTGTGTATTATATGTATCTCACATTTTCTCTATCCCTCCGTCTGCTGATGAGTACCTGGACTGGTTCCATATCTTTGCTACTGTAAACTGCGCTGCATGAACATGGGCATGCAGATATTCCTATAGTGTACTGACATTAATTCCCTTGGGTGTGCACCAAAAAGTAGTATAGCTGGGGCTTGGGACATAGTTCTATTTTTTCGTTTTTGAGGAACCTCCATACTGATTTCCATAGTGGCTATACTAATTTACCTCCCCACCAGCAGTATAGAAGTTTCCACCTCCCCTGTCCCATTTTTACCAACACTTACTTTTGTTTTGTGTTCTTGATGATAGCCATTCTACATGGGCTGAGAAGGAGTCTCAGTGTGGTTTTGATTTGCATTTCCTTAGTGGCTGAAGATGTGGAGCATGTTTTCATTTACTTATTGGCTATTTGTATTTCTTCTTTTGAGAAGTATCTGTTCAGCTCATTTCCCTATTCATTGATTGAACTATTTGAATTTTTGGTACTGATTTTTTGTATATTCTAGACATTAGTCCTCTGTGAGAGGACAAACTGGTACTTTCTCCCATTCTGCATGTTGTCTCTTTACTCTGCTAGTTGTTTCCTTTGCTATGCAGAAATGTTTCAGTTTGCTGTATCTCCATTTGTTGATTCTTGCTATTATTCCTCTGCTATTAGAGTTCTATTTAGGAGGCCTTTGCCTGTGCCAATAGCCTCAGCTGTTTCCTCTCCACTTTCTTTTAGTAGTTTCAAAGTTTCAGGTCTTATACCTGGGTCTTTGATGCATTTTGAATTGATTTGTGTACAGGGTGATAGATAGGAATCTAGTTTCAGTCCTCTACAAGTGGATATCCAGTTTTCCCAGCACCATCTGTGAAAGAGACTGTCTCTGCCCCAGTGTGCGTTTTTTGGCTCCTGTGTCCAGAGTCAGGTGGCTGTGGTTGCATGGGTGTTTCTGTGTCTGCAATTCTGTTCCCTTGGTCTAAAGGTCTGCATTAACTTTTAACACTGAAAATCCCCTATTCCTGTTCTCTCCCACAAGAAACTTTTTCCACAAACAGTCCCAATGGCAACTTGATCGTGTACAAAACCTTCAGAAAAATCTGCTCCTGTGCCCCGCTGTGTAAGAGAGTGCAGGAGTTAAATGCAAGGGGAATTGTACCCTGGAATTATGGCTGGTGTCTTGCGGGCCCCAGCCCACCACTGGAGCTTTGGGGAAAAAGAGAAGCAGGGACACCAGCATGGTAGTCAGCTCCTTCAGTGTGAGCAGGGCCTGGGATAATCCACCTAAGAAGAGGAAGCTTCATCCTGGCTCTCCAGCTTAGAGTCATCGTCCCATGGTCCCCCTTCTTCAGGGTTGTGATGAAGCAGCGACTGTGGCTGGAGCAGGGGGCCCAGAAAGCTGCCCACCTTTTGGCACATGGGAAGTGAGAAAGAGCAGGGCCAGGTGCCCACTAACCCCATGGCCACACCCCAGTGACCTCCTTCTTCTAGCCAGGCTGCACTCCTTCGGGGTTCTCCACCACCCACAGTGCCAAGGGCTGTGGACCGAGCTCCTGATACACCAGCCCTTGGGCATCCTTTACCTAAACCCAAAAGGTCATGCTTACCTTCCTCCCCCTTCCCCCGAAATCAGTTCCAGCCCCATCCCTACACCCACACTGAAGGAGTCCTTATCTCTGAAGACACAGGAAGAATCCAGACAAACAGGGTCTGTAAGTCCCCTGAATTTACTCACTCTGTCCTCCAGCCCTGGGTCTCTACAACCATCTGCTCCTTATCAGTATCAGCTCTAAAAATACATGAGAGCCAGACATTGTTGTGCATGCCTGTAACCACAGCACTCAGGAAGCTGAGGCAGGAAGGTGGCAAGTTCAAGGCCAGACGGGGCTATAGAGTGAGATCTTGTGCCACAGAACAAAAAGCAAAAACAAAAGCAAACAGACAACCTGCACAAGTTCACCTGTTCCTGGGCAGCTTCATTTCAGAAAGTCCTAAGTGCATGATTTATATTAAATCCATTCCCACTCTCTTCTCCGTGGCCCTAGCTTTTATCAACCCACCCTCAGCCTCAGTCTAATGATGAACCTAGGGATGGGTGAGGGAGGAGAGCGTCCCTCCCCCCATGCTGCAGTCATGGAGGAGCAGTGGGTTGCTCCTGCAGCTCCCACCAGGACCTGGCTGGCATCCTGCTGCCCCTCTGCTATCTGGCCTTGGGCATAGAGAACCTGTGACCACCCTGAGGCTCAGGCTTCCCTGTCCCTGGGACACAGAGCCACTTAGCCTTGCTGGCCACGTGGGCTATGGCCCCATCTGGCATATCTTCCTGCCTGTGTTCCCCTGCGGTAGGAACATCCTCATCCTATGACTTCTCCCTGCACCTTCCTAAGCACTGGGTGGGCTGAGCAGAACTAGATCTCATCTGTCCCCCAAAGCATCTGCAAGCCCTCAGCTTCCTGGATCCCCAACCTGGTTAGAGTGTATGACTGGCCCTCTCTCCCCACGGGGATGGGCCTGACTCACAGATCTTGCTGTGGACACTGGTCCTGACTCTTTGCTTTTAGCCTTGTCTTCTCACTTGTCCACAGTTGCATACTGTCGCTCTGCACCTTCACAGGTTTGGGTTCCCTTAAGCAACAGCACCTAGAGCCAATGTGGGACTAAGAGTGCAGGGCTTTGAGGTTCTGAGAAGCTGGAATCAGGACTGTCTGGGTCTTGTCTGCTTGACAGCCAGCCCTGGTCCTCACGTGGGGATGAACCTGGAGTCTGCCTGCAGCCAGGAAGTCCGGAGACTGCCAATATTCTGGCCCTGCCCTGTCCTCTCCTCTACAAAGTGGGTCTGAGCGGGTAGTGTAGACTGGGGCAAACAGCCTTATTGTTGCCTTCCTGAAGCAATTTATTTCCCTCAAAGCAGCCTTGTCATGTGTATATCCCACACCCTTCACTGTCCAGCTCCAGGCCAGTTCAAGGACAGTCCTTGGAATTCATGAGAGGAACTAGGCTGCAACTCAGGGGCATCATGTGCCTAGTGTGTGTTTAGCATGTGCTTGGTGTGTATATAGCATGTGCTTAGTGTGTGCTCACCATTGCAAGGTCCTTGGTTCCATGCCCAGCACCACACATGCATACACACACATGCAGCAGAATTTACAAGACAATCTGTTGGAAGAATCACCAGCAGCTCTACTGAGGACAGCACCTCTTTCTTTCTCTCCTAGCAGAGCAGCCCTCCACAAACTCTGCCAGGTTATAAGACGAAGAAGACCCCACAGCCACACAAAGTTATGAGACTGGCCCAGTGGATCCTGTGGGCCTGGCTTATGGGGACCTAGGGATACTTAGGGTGAAGACATGAAGGAAAGCAAGAGTTAATAGTATAAATGTGAGGTTTCTTGAGATAGCTCCAGAGAGGGCTTTACTTCTGGGGAAGAAAAACAAAGAAGGACAGGACAGAAAGAGGCACGAGCTCATTTGATCCGGTTTCTCAAGGGTTGTTTGGGGAGATGGGCTCCAGCTTTGTCAACAAAGCCCTCCCTCAAGAACACCACAGATTCCCCTAAAGATTGGGGTCCCAGCTTGCCTTACCAGGCAGCAAGTCTTGCCAAAGTATAGAGTTGTGACACCAGCACCACTGTGCTGTACCCTCCGGTCCTGCGGCTGAGGACTCAGAATAGGAGACAGTGGGCAGCCGCTTTTCTCCTTACTCCCACTCCCAGAAAGACATTTGTGGTGCTGGGCCCTCAGAGCATGTGCTGGGCAGATAGGCTCACACTGCAGCTCTGGAGCCCATGAGACAGGACCTGCGATGGCTCCATTTCTGGGCTGACTTGGCTCTGCCGCTGTACCCAGATGACGTCAGATGGTGTAAATATCCCTACAAAGGCATTTTAAGAGAAATTAACACTTACACCAGTAGACTCTGAGTTAACACTGCCCCAGTGCTGTCCCATGCACCCATGCAGAATCTCAAAGGCCAGCAGCCCTCCAGATCTCTTAGCCTCCACCGTCAGCTGTCAGCTGCCTGTGTCACTGAGGACAGCACAGATCTCACAGTCTTGAAATCCAGCTCTGAGTGCCCAGCTTCATAAAGTGCAGCTCTGTATGCTGAAAGCTGTCTCTCCTGAACATGCTGCAGGTGTGACTAAAGCCTCACCTTGCTGTGTGGGCCGAGAGGAAGAATTGTGGCAGGTGTCCCTTCAGAGTCCCCTTGTGAGGGGACCACTGTGATCTGCTTCCCCACCTGTGTCCAAGGCAAGGCCCCCAGCCCACCACCCCCTGCTTCCCCATGGGTGAGACCAGGAGACCTCAGAGGGTTGGGATGCATGCCCTCTGCATCCAGTGAGCAACCTCACCCTTTGGGCTCCAGGTGGGCAGAGTCTGAGTTCCACTATCAAGGACATTGCTTAGTTGACTGGACATCTTTCCAAGGTGGAAGGAGCCTGAAGACCAGAGTCAGTAAGGTGAGAGCACAGGCCAGGATGGGAAGGGGATGCGATCTGGACCATTAGGCCCAGTACTCTTCATGGGGCTGTGCTGAGGCTGGGTGAGGAGCAGCAGAGGGTGCATTAGGCAGAGGGCAAGTCTGGGGTTTCCATTTGCGGGGAAGACGGAGGCCAGAGAAGAGGGAAGACAGCCTGCCAGCTTAAGGTGGAGGAAAGTCCTAAAGATCAGAAAGCAGACAAACATTCCCACCACCTAGGATGAGGAAAGATTTTCTATTTCTTGTCTTCTTTAAGAGAGTGAACATTCAAACAAAGAAAAATTTCTTTTAGCTCTGTTCCCGCCTCTGTTCTGCCCCTCTCCTGTTTCCCCATGGCAGCTGCCATTGGGCTGGTGTGTGTTTTCAGGATGTCACTTTCCCTTTTGACCAAGGCAGACCTCTTGACCAGTGTGTAGTGCTGGTTTCCCTCCCAGCAGGAGAGCTGTATTGCTCCATAGGCCTCATCCTCCAGACTGCTTTCTGTACTGACAGCATCTTGAGGAGCATTCATGTAGGTGCATATGATATAGTTCATTTCCTTTGGCTTGTGTACAGAGATCATTGTATGGAAATTGCACACAGATTTATAAAGGGGCAGCACCAGTTTAAAGATGTCAGGTCTCTCCACTTCCTGGTCAGCGCTCGATCTTGTTTTCCTCTGACTAATGCTGCTGAAAATTTTTTTGTATTTGCGATTTTGATTATGTTCAAAAATAATCTCTATTCAGACCCTTGGACAATTCTTTAGTGTGTGTATGTTTTCCCTTATGAATTTTTAGGAGGTATTTTTGTATTCTGGACTGAAACCCATTTGGGTTTTATGCACTACAACTATTTTCCCAGTTTATGATATGATTTTTCACTCTCTTACGTACTTCAAATTAGCAAACATTCTCATGTTTACCAAAGTTACTTTATCAATCCCTTATTGTGTGACTGGTGCTTTTCACCTCCTACTTCCGTAATGTTTGCACCTCCCACATCATTTAATGTCCCATTTTTGTTGTTCTCATTGCTGTTAGTATCGCTTTGGGTTTTTGAGACAGAGTCTCACTATGGAGCCCAGGCTAGCCTGTAACATGTGGTGATCCTCTTGCTTCAGCCTCCCAAGTGCCAGGATTACAGGTATGTGCCACCACACCTAGCTAATATCCCCCTTTATTACTCCTTAGAAACTTCATCAGTTTAGGTTTTGCACTGAGAATCGTAATCCACCTGAGAAGTAATTTTCGTAATCATTTTCCCTTATAGAGACTTTGAGTTGATCCAATACCATTTACTTAAGACTTGGTTTTGCTACTTTATCATAAATCAAATATTCCCATGCAGACAAGTCTCCTTTTGGACTCTATTTTTTCCCAGTTATCTATTCTTTATCTCTATGTAACCCTTCCTAATGTTACAAATTCTGATTACTAAAACATTATAAAACATGGCACCAGAGCAATTTCTTGTACTTTAATCCATTAATGAAAATACATTACCAATCTTTCTTTTACTGTCATGCAAAATTTATTTCAGCTTGTGAATTTACACACACATACAAAAATTTCTTGATTTTCCTTGAAATTACATTAAAACTATAGATCAATTTAAAAGCAAATTAAAATATTTATCAGATTATGTCTTCTAGTCTGTGAACATAATATAGTACTCTATTTAAGTTGTATAAATTTGTCTCAGTAATATTTTAGAGTTTTCTGTGTAGAAGTTTTGTTCATCTTTCATTAGATTTGTCAAAATCTGTGGTGTGTACCATATTATTGTCAATGAAATCTTCTTATATTTAATTAGTTATTGCTGTCTTTTAGCATATACATAGAAATACAGTAGCTGCTTTTGTTTTTTATTTTTATTAAGGCAATCACATTGTTTTAATTACTGGTTTCAGTGCATTGTCTCTCTTTGTTTTTCTCTCTCTTCACTATCTAAGCTACTCATTTAACTTAGCTCTTCTCCAGCCAAGGAGACAGAAGGAGAGAGACTTCATGGGTAGCTGGACCAAGGCAGTGGTACCAGTGGAAAGGAATAGAGATATTCAGCCTTCGAAGCAGTTCAATCCTTTCTCAAGGCAAAATGGGCCTCCTACATCCAGTAGGTGAAGGATGCCACCATTTTTTGGAGCAACCTGGATGTAAAAGAAGTTCATACTTCATCCAGGTCACACCTCCACAGTGGACCAGCAGGGGAGCTTGTGCTGACCTCCCTAGTGTCTCCCTTTCAGTGTATCACTACTACTAAAGCTATGTTAAGAAACCTTAAATTATTACCTAATTTAATCCTCTCAATAACTCTTGTGAGTTACACACTCTCCATCCTAATAATGAAGAAGCTGAGGTTCCTGGAACCGAAATTACTTTTCCAAGATGGCATTCCCCAGTTGCATTCTCTCGTGGTATTCCCCACAGTTTCCTCACAGGTCTGACTCCAAATCTCTTGCCATTTCTCCTCTACCAGCTGAGAGAGTCTTGAAACACTGGATCCACTGTCCTGGGTGTCCAGCTCTGAAGGACATGGACTCACTCAGTGCTTTGATCCGTGGGACAAGAGTAGATTCAAGGCACTTCCAACCCCAGTCAAGGTTTTTGGCAGGCTTGGAGGATATGGCAGTGGGTGGCAGGGCACAACTTTGCAAAGCCATTCTCTTGTGACAAAAAGGTGGTTGAAAGGCTAAGCAGGGGTCCCTGACTTCTTTTCTCTTGTAGTTAGTTGATTACACTTCTCTCCAAACTCACATCCACCTGGAACCTCAGAACATGACATTATTTGGAAACAGTATTTGCAGGTACAATTAGTTAATGAGGTCATACTGGATTATACCTTCCCGTACCATAGATATCAAAAGTTCTCCAAAGGTTCATGGGTCCAAGGCTTGGTCTCCAGGATGGTGCTAATGAGAGGTGGTGGAACCCCGCAGATGTGGCCTGGTGGGAGGTCACTGAGAGCATGCCCTTGAGTGGGATAGTGGTATCCCGCTTGCTGGACTCTCTCTGTTTCCTGGCTCATGAGGCATAAGTGGTTTGCTCCCACAGACCCTCCCACTGCTGCCATCTAGAGCTGGCACCAAAGGTCCAAAACAATGGAACCATCTAGTCTTGGACTGGAGTCTACAGAACCATGAGCCCATAAATTTTTCCTCTTTATAAATTAATTGCTTATGTTATTATATTAACATAATGCTAACGCAGGTATCCTACTCCTACTAAGCCACTGACTACTATCCTCATAAGAAGAGACTCAGAGACAGACACAGAAGGAAAAGCCATGTGTGTGAGACTGTTGACACAAGCCAAGACCTACTGAGAGAGGCTGCCATTGCCAAGTGGGAAGGGGCTGTGGATGGAACATGGCTTTGATATCACCTTGGCAGGTTTCCGACTTCTAGCCACCCAACTATGGAAAAGAAATTTCTGTTGTCTGAAGCAGCTGGCTTTGTGGTTGTTACAGCAGCCCTGGGAAACAGGTAAACCTCTTCAAGAGCAAGTGAGAATGAATGTCCCTGCTGAAGTATCTGAAGTGACACCCAAAGACAGGACTGATTTCTGATTCCTTGGGTCACTCAGCTTGTGGAAAGGTTTCTGCTTCAAGGAACTTTGTAGTGAGCAGGGCTGGTTGGCTGTCCATCCTGCATGAGAGAGGGTGGCAGACAAGTAATGGTCACATCTCTGTGGTGAATTGAGACTTCATATGTGTGAAGGATAACTTGGTTTGGTATAGTATTGGGGAATGGGCTTCAGAGATGGGAACACCTAGAATCCATTGCTGTGCGACTCTGAGTCAGCGAGGCAGTCTCACTGAAGCTTCGTTTCCTCCCTGAGTCGATGAGAGGTCACCTAGCATCTGAGAGCACCCTGCTCTAGCTGTCTGGGCATGGGTCCCCTCCGCTTCTCAAGTGGGGGGCTGTGACAGAGACCTCACAACCTGTGTTTTGTGGCAGACACACATTTTCCCTCCATAAACCCAAGTGGCATGAGCCCCTCTGCAGTCACTGCACTGAGCACCGCAGTTTTCCCAGCAGTCGCTCCAGTGAAGACAGCATCAAGGAATTAAATCACTCAGTCACACGTTTTAAATCTAACATTTTCTCACTCATGCAGGGCTGTCAACACCATTAAACTGGCCTATGTGTGGACAGCTTTCTAAGCAGAGTGGTGAGTCCATTGGTTCTGACTTAATAGACCTGGTATTAGATGGTTTCGAGTTTTGGCTACTATAGTCAATAAATCACCTTCCCTCTGGGAAATGAAAAGGAATAAGAAGGCTAGGGTGAGAGAAGGGCACCATCCATGCCTGACAGGGGCTGCAGTGGTCCTCTCCCGAGAGGAGTCTGGGGCAGCACGGGGAAGGAGTGCTATGAGGACACAGTCACCTGTCCCAGTGCCACGCTGTCCCTGGGGAGTGTGCCTCCCGATGCCATAGCACTGCAGGGAACGTGCTGAGCTGGCCCAGGTATGCTGGAAACAGATGTGGGCAGACAGCTCTTCTGTGGGGCCTGGGCCCTGGCCAGGTCCTTAAGCTTCACCAGATTCTATAACCAGCCCAAAGTGGCTGATGTTAAATCCAGGCACATGCATGAGCCATTAGAGGAGGCTGCCTTCGTATTTTTAAAGCTTTGTAAACCCGTGATTTGCTTAATGCCTCAGACACCTCGGACAGTGGCTGCTAGAGAGCAAAGCCAGGAATCCCATCCCAGGTAGAGTTCTGTCCACCGTGGCTCTGTCCCAGAGGGCACAGTCTCCCTGACTCCCCTCGCTCTGCTCTTGTTAGCTCTATGCTCACCACTGGGTCCCCACCACACTGTATTTCTTGCCTTTCTTGGATCCCCATGGCCCAGAGTCCCTGTCTCTGCCTATGGTGTTCTCCCTCCACCTGGATGTTCTCTGCCCTCCAGACTCCTAAGGGAAGGGCAGCCCCTGTCCAAAGAGCTCTCAGCCTGATTTCCACCTCCAGCCTCACATCTTCCCCACAGCCCATCTCCCTCCAGCTACCTGGGCCTGGCCACCTCCCTCACCTTGAAGGCCACAGGGTGAGGTGAATTATGTCCTATCTGTCACAGCCAACACTACAGTCTTGGTTACTTTTCTCTCATTGCTGAGACAAAATACTTGACACCCAAAATTAAGGAAGGAAAGGTTTACTTTTACTTAGCTCATGGTTTGTGGAGGTTTCCATCCATACTTGGTTGGCTCTAAGGATGGGTGGCACAGGTCAGAGGGCAACAGTTCATGGCAGTGGAAAACAGCAAAAACAGCGAAAGGGAGGAGTGGCTGCAAGCAGCCTCCTTCTCTCCCTTACATATGCAAACTACCCACCCCAGGGCTGGTGTACTCTTACACCCATAATCCCCGCACCTGGACCACGGATCAGTCATAAACTCTGCATGAGGCTTTAGCGGGAACATGCAGATACAAACCATAACAACTACTGAGCCCAATCTCCCCAAGCCAGTGTGTCCGAAAAATCAGAGGTCAGGTAGCCTGGAAATCAAGTACCAGACCTACAAGCTCTGCAGACATCAGCAGGTGTGGCCACTGCCTCTTCTGGCCTTGAAGAGGGCCCAGCCAGTGCTCACTCAATTACTAATCAGCTTTGCAAGTGACTCTGAGCACAACCATGGCTCAGCCACCATAGGACATAGCAGTGTAGGTTCTGATCTCACACAGGGCCTGGGGAGGCGGGGTCTGAATGCACCTGGGCCCCAAAAGCTGCCTTGCCCTTCTCTGTCATGTCGGGCAGGTAACCTGCATACCAAGCTGCTGTAGGGACAGCGGCAGGTGCCTGATTCTGGTTGGGAAGAGAGAACTGACTTCTCTGGGATAACTGCTTCCACTGCTGCACTCTAAAACCCCATTTGGGGCCCTGGCCCAGCAAGCCACAGCAGTTCAGATTTCCCTCTGGTACAGCCTCTGTGACATGGGCCAGTCCTTTTCCAGCCCCAGACAGTTCCTCCTGATTATCATCATCATGCAAGACTTCCACATGTGTGTCAGGCTCTGTCCAAGCCTCCTCCAGGAGGTTGACAAGGTCTTCATGAGGTTACAGAGACTCTTCCACCCTGCAGAGGCCTGGGGCCCAGGTTGTTGTGACTTTTGCTGTAGTCCTAGGAGCTATTTTTCCCACAGAGGTGTCTAGCAGCCCAGGGACCCACAGGTGAGGGTTTCCTACATCTTAAAATAAGGAAGTGACACAGGTCAAGGTGTGGTTCTTAAAAGTGGCCCAAGTAACCTACAGGAAGAACAAGAGAGAGAATCAAAGGCATGAGAGCCAGAAGTCACTGGCCGAAGGCGCATTGGGTCAATAACTGTCTTGATGTAAAAACAGAAACTAAGAGAACAATAAAGGATGGATAGAAGGGGACAGTGGGATGGATCTCCTGCAATAGGAAAGGGGGCCAAAGGAACAAGGGCGAGGGGCGAGGAGACTGGGAAGGGGAAGTAAGAAGAATAAAGACATGCCATGTACAAAACTCTAACAGCCTCAGTGAATGTAAACACTGTATGCCATAACACGAGCTAAGATCCATAATAGCAACAAGAATGAAAACTGGGATAGAAGAATTGGAGGAGGAGGCAGAGAAGGGAAAGGAAGGGGATTTTAAAAGAAGAAGAAACACTGTCTTATGTACATGTACCCGCTCCCCAAGATGGCTGGAAATTGCGTGTACTGCAAACATGTCCTAATGAAATTTTTAAAAAATGGTAAAGGGCACAAGAAAGAGCTAGAAACAGGCGAAGTGGATTAAAAAGTGGTCTCTGCTCTTATTGCTGCTGCAGTACTCACGGAGTATCCTGCTGTATCCACACCTTGCAAAGATATGTGGCGTTTCCAGGACTTTCACTACTAGAGGCAGACATAGGAGCCACCTATTGTGTGGTCCACATCCCCACAAGAGGTTTGGGGAGGGAGCAGACAGTCAGGCTGACTGTAGCACTGCCACCGCCATAAGTCTGCTTCAGCATGCACTTACCTCTGAGGACATGCATGGTGCTGCCTGTCACATGCTGTCCCAGCCTAGCATGGAGATGGTCTCCTCCCCATAGGGCACTCTGAGTAGGACAGCAAAGATGCAGCCCCTGTGCTGACCCATGACAGCCACTGAGTATCCTGGGACAGAGTCAAGGCCGCAGTCACATGCCAGCCTGGGTGCTGTGCACTCATCCATCCTGAGCTCACGGAAGGCCTCATGCTTGTTAACCCAGCCCTGGTGGGTCAGGCTAGATCCACTGGACAACTGCCAAACCCTCAGACTTGAAGAGAAGTGTTGTGGGCATTACTTTGGCCTGTGACATATGTCAGGAGAACTGTTGACCACTCTGGACCTGACCCAAACCTACAGGCTACAGAGACACTAGACACTAACTAGGACAGCTTCTAGCTCTTCTGGGTCCTATGGTGGAGGAACAAAGTCCTTCAGCCTGTTGGTCACCTGCAGTTACTAAGATGGGGCGCAGGCATCCTGTGAGACCCTTAGTGGCCTAGGCAGAGAGCAGACTGTGGAGGTGTCCAGGAGCCTGGACCATGGAGCCCACCTCTCCTCCATAATAAAGCATCTTATCCTGCAAATGAACCTCCACAGTCTAGGACCAGGCATGGCCACTGAACCTCTGTAGCAGCCTGGATTGAACATCTCTCCACACCCACTTTGTACCAAAAACTGCTTCCTGCCAGTCCTCAAACATTCCAGCATTGTTAGCTGATCCACTTGTCCTATCTGCTCCTGCCAGCTTTTTCTTGTGCTCCAGTATGTCTCTAATAAGATTCTTTGATCCCCACTCTATGTGGGCAAGGGTCCATGTCAGTGTTTTGTGTTCATGGCTCTGTGATTTAAGACATGCCTTCTTATAGCGCTTCTGCAAAACACAAAGAAGGGATTTTTGCATTCTTAATGACACTTTTAATGGAAATGTGCAGAACAGATGTCTAGGTTGGATAGATCAGTACATTCTCCTTTGGTTCCAAATTGGTCAACAGGACTTGGGGAGTGTGACTGTTAACTATCAACCTAGCCTGAGCAGAAAACATCTAGCAAACTAGTAAACCCTGGATGTGTCTGTGGAGTATTGACATGTTGGCCACAAACTGAGGTGAGAGGACGGGCCCTGGATGTGGAGGGCATCAGCCAATAGGTGTGGAGCCTGAGCAGACTAAAAGAGGAAAGAAGGAAGTTCACCATTTCTAGAAGAGCTTCAGCTTCCAGACTTCACCGTTGTCTGTGGACACTGGTCTCCATTTTCTTCAGCCTTCCAATGCAGTCTCCTCCGCCTCCCAACACACTCACACTGGTGACGACAGTGAGCTCCAGGCCTTGACTTTCAGCTGCTCCTGGATCCATTGGCTCTCCAGAGCACAGACGGGCATTTTGGATTGTTCACCTCTGATTCCATAAATGGCCACTGGGACTCTTCTTGTTATCCTACCTGATAAATCCCTTGTATGATTATACATACACTTTACAGTGAGGTTCGTTTCTCTAGAGAAGCCTAACCAAGACACAGAGTGACTATAAGAAAGAATGCCTGTGGGTAGGTTGATAAGCATAATTACTGTTTGGTGGCCCATTGAGGGTGACCCATACTAGCATCTATGCCATAGAGAGGCAGGCAGGACATCCAGGCACTTCCTCTATCCAAATCAAGTCACACATGCTTCTCTATAAATATAGGGCAGGAACCCTTGAATCCTGAGGTCGTGACACAGTGTGGAGTTTTTCCAAGGAGGAGGTGCAGAATAATCCATGCACTCTTAGCAAAAAGAACTGGAAAACAGCAAGCCAGACCTGCAACTCACAGAGACAAAGCCACTGTCCCTGCAGGTCTGACACCACTCCTGAGCAAGAAGCACCTCCCAGGTCTGTGATGGACAGTATGCTCCATCACTGAGTTGCCCCCCAAAAGAAGAGAGATATGACCTAACATATGTAAATGGTGAGCAAATGGGAGGAGAGAGCAACAGCCATGAACAAATGTGATGTCTGAGAAGCACAGCCCCAGTGCCTGAGGACTTGGTGGGGGACATGGCAGTTGATTCAGAGCCCACATCTCAGACCAGAAGGTTCTCAGCTCTGTGATCTCCTTTCCACAGAAGAAAAAGGGCTGTCCAGGAGGGCTGCCCTGCCCAGGTGAACCTGTGTTCAGCTCCTGTCCTGTCAGTGTGAATGGTAGCCAGCCTGGGACATGGTAGGAAGGGCCTGAAAGAGTTCAGAGGCTGACTCAGGTTGGAGCAGCTGTTGGGCAGAGATGCCAGCTCAGGCTATATGCTGGACAAGGCCCTTTAGAAACATTATGTTCCCAGTTAATGATTACAAGTTTTGTGCTTTTTTTACTATTTTGACCAATTTTGCATGCTTCTATCTGGTAATCTGAGCAATTTGTGTGAGGAAAACAATTTTCAATGTAACAACCATTGGTGAATTCCTACAATCCTGCCTAGTGATACTATGTGTTGTCTCTAATGTTCTTTTAAATTGTTATTTTCTTATTCTCTTTAATGATTTGATCAATCTTCTATTCTTACATCTGGTAATCTGAGCAACTTCATTGAATACAACAATATGTAATATAACAACCACTGTTAATCCCTATCATTTGGTTTCAAACCCTGTATCATTTTTTATGTCTTTGTGTTGTTTGTATTTTGCTATTGTTCTTTCTTATGTACTATTTTATTTAAAATAAAAAAAGAAGTTAAAAAAAAGAAAAGAAATGAAATATTATGTTTCCACTCTGCTGAGCTACAAAATGCCAGAGTATGATCATTTTTACAAGTTATTAAATAAGCTGGATATGTCTCACTTCTATAGAGATAACATGTTAAAATATGCTGTTTACAAAACATGTAAAAACTGCAGCAGCATATAAACCTCCTACACAGAGATGCAGGTATATTCAAAGTATAGGACTGAAAAAGCTACATTATGAAAATAGTAATTTTTAAGAAGTTAAGAGCAGCTATACGAATATAAGATAAAGTAGACTCCAGAGGGGAATAGAAAGTAACTAGACAGAAAGGGAACTTGCATAAAGACAACAATCTTTCTTTCTTTCTTTATTTTTCTGTGTGTGTGTGTGTGTGTGTGTGTGTGTGTGTGTGTGTGGTACTGGGGATTGAACCCAGGGCCTTTGCCCTGAGCTACATCTTCACTTTTTTTTATTTATTAGAACACAGGATCCACTAAATCACTAAGTTGCCCAGGCTTGGCTCAAACTTGCAATCCTCCTGCCTCTGCCTCTTATAGGAGGACACTGCCACATCTGGCAAAGATAACAAGCTTAATCTAGTAGAAAGATATAGAAATCCAGAGTACAGACTCAGATGTCTAGTGACTTTCTCTTGTCTGAGGCACAATATCTAGCGTAAAGGAGGAGAGGCTTATTTTCCTCACAATTTGTAGAGGTTTCGGTCCATAATCAGCTGATTACAGGGTTGAAGCGGAGTGGTGGAAAGGCCTGGGTGGAGGAAAGTGGTTCCTTAGGGAGGACAGAAGGGGAGGGAGAGAGAGACAGGTCAGGAGAGAAGAAGGAGCTGGAGAGGGAGGTGAATGCTTCTCGGTCAAGGCCCCAGTGATCTGCCTTTTCCCACCAGGCCCCACTTCCTAACAGTGGAGACTGAGTCACCTACTGACCCAATCACCTTCCAAGCACTTGAGGCTTTGGGACCATTTTAGATCTAAACCACAGCACCACTGCACATAGAACTTCAAAACACAAGAAACAAAAACTGGTAGAATTGAAAGGAGAAATAGAAAAGGAATGTCCACAATTACAGTCACAAACTCCAGCATGGCACTCTGTGCAGTGAATAAAAATCCTAGACAGGAAATACAGACACAAAAAAACTGAATAAGAGCAGTACCTGCAGGACATGGATACTGCTCACAGGGCCCTCTACCTGGAAAGGGAGGAAAAAAGGAAGGAAGGAAGGAACAAAGGAA